>JARHVA010001285.1:742500-877500 GCA_037957365.1 Torreya grandis | reverse complement strand
ATACAACTATCCCATAATATCTAATAACTTATAATTTAGTTAAAAAGTAACAAATCATTCTAAAAACCATAATATTCCATAGATAATTAGGTAAATTAGGTTACTAATAGATCATGATGTAACATCCTTCCTCCTAAATCTGGGCATTGTCTCAATGACACTTATTCAAACAATAGTTCTAAATAGAAAATAGAGTTTAGCATAAAAATAACATAGTATGGAGCATCAAATTGAGCAAATAAATGTATAAATATCCTATAGAGCTCATCATAGTCATCCCAAGTAGCACTATCCTCAGATTATTGGTCCCGTAATACCTTGCATTATGACACTTCTCTATTATGCAAATGAATTTTGCTAGTATCAATTACTCTGATTGATTTTACCATGATGACCATAGGATATAGAACCTAAAAATCATTCCAATCCATAATATGTGAAGGATCAATTATATACTTTATAAGATAATATATATGGAAAATATTATGCAAACATCTCAGATGGGGGAAATTCAAGCCTATATGCTATAGAATTGATTACTTCTAACACCTCAAAGGGTCCCACATAAATCATTGTAATTTTTTCTAACTTCTCAAATTTAATTGAGCTCTTTTGTGGCTTAACCCACAAAAATACTATATCACCTACTAAAAATTATCTATTTATTATCTTCATATCAGCATAGCTCTTCTACCTATCATTGGCTTTGGTCAACCTCTACCTAATTGTTCTAACTTGATCTTCCATTTTTTAAAGCATCTCAGGTCCAAAGACTACCCTATCTTCCAACCTGTCCCAACTAATTGGTGTCCTACACCTTCTTACATAAATTCATTCAAATGGTGGCATAGTTAAATCAAATTGGTGAGTTATTGTATGAAAACTCAACCAATGAAAGGTATTTTTTCCATTTGTATTTCTAATCCATGTAATACATACAAAGAATATCCTTTAACACCTAATTAACTCGCTTAGTTTGACTAGCAATCTGTGGGTGATATGTAATACTAAATTTTAATTGCATACCCAAAGTTGAATTTAGAGTTAACCAAAACATAAAATTTATTTTTAAATCATTATCTATTATGATCTTTAAAAATCTATGTAATCAATACATTTCATTTACCAATCTCTTTTTAAGAGTTGGTACATCATATATCAAATTGCCTAGTATAAAATGTGTTACCTTGGTTAGTTTGTCAACTACAACCAAGATCATATCATGCCTATTATATGATAGGAGTAATAATTGTAAAAATACCATACTGATAACCTATCATTTTCATTATGGTATTTCATGTGGATATAAAAATTAATTTGGATGCATATGTTCAATTTTCACTTGCTGACATTTTAGACAATGTGACATAAATTCCACTGCATATTTCTTGATTCCCTTTTAGAAATAAAGTGGTCTAAACTCTATCGTGAGATTTATTACTCCTAAATTTAATTAATATGGGTCATCATGTAGTTCCTTTAGCATGGTGCTCTTTATATTTTCATGATTTGGCACATACATCCTTTTGTTGTATCATAAAAGACCATCACTCTCTACATTGTATCCTTTATACCTAGAATTTTGAGCATTCTTAGACAAAGCATTCTTGACCTAATCATAAAATTGATCTCCTAGGGAGAATTTTTTCACATAATCCCTAAAATTAATCTTGATAGTATCCATAACTATTATGTACATTCTACAACTTAAGGCATCAACTACTATGTTCTCCTTTCCTTTGATGTAATTGATATCGAAGTCATAGTTAGATAAAAAATCTAACCATCATCTCTTATGAGCATTCAAATTTGGTTGGGTGAAGATGTATTTAAGTCCCAAGTTATACGTCTTGAGATTAAATGGTTTTACCAACAAATAATGTATCCAAACTTGTAAATCATGAACAACTATTACAAGTTCAAGGTCATGTGTGGCATAATTCACCTCATAAGTCTTCATTTTATTTAACTCATAGGCTATTGCTACACCATCCTATATAAGGAATCCTCCTAGTCTATCTCCAAACATATCTATGATCACTGAAAATTGACCATTAGGATCAAGAACTCTTAACACTAGTGCTAAAGTAAGCCTTCTTTTTAATTCCTAAAAAGCTACTTCACACTTATCTAAACAAATAAAACTTGATTTTTATGTTGTAGAGAGGTAATTGGATTAGCTATCTTGGAAAAAATTTAAATGAATTTCTTGTAATAGTAATCCCATGAAACAACTTACTTTTTGGACATTCCTAGGTGTCAGTCGGTCCATAATTGCTTTTATCAGCTCTAGATCAACTAAAATGTCATCTACTAAGATAATATGTCCCAAATATTTCACTTTATTTTGTAAAAATGCACACTTGGATAATTTTCCATACAACTTGTGTTTTCACAGATGTTTTAAAAATGGATCTAGATGTTGAAGATGTTCTTCTTCATCCTTATAATATATAATAATGTCATCTAAAAAGACTAAAATAAATTGATCTAGATAATTTTTGAATACATTGTTCATGACATTTATGAATACCGTAGGCTCATTCATCAACCCAAATGGTAGCACTCTAAAATCATAATGCCCATAGTGATTTCTAAATGCCATCTTTGGAATATCCCCATATTTTATTCTTAACTAATGATATCCATTTCTAATATCAATCTTAGAGAAGAGGGTTGATCCTTGTATCTAATTGAAATGATTAAATTGTCAACATTCTATAATCAATGCAAAGTCAAAGAGTTCCATCCTTCTTCTTGATGAAGATAAGTAGTGTACCCCATGGTGACACACTTGGTTTGATCAATACTTTGGAAAATGTTTCCTAAATTTGTGCATTCAATTCAACTAATTTAGTGGTTGTCATTCTATAAGGTGCCTTAGATTGAGGTTATGATGATGGATTTATATCTATAAAGAAATTAAACTCTTGTTTATGAGGTAATATTGACGATTCATATCGAAACATGTCATGGAAATTCCTATAGAATGATAATCTTCAATTGATGGTTCATTAGTTTACTCCATTTCATTTATCTTGATGATAAATGCTTGACATCCTTTTCCTTGGGTCTTATTGAGTGAAATATGACTAAGCTTTAACTCCCTTTTCTCACCTTGACTTTGTGTTCAATTTCCAAAATCATCTAAGCACTCAACTTTTTTAGATAATAGTCAACCATGGCCTTATACTTTGCAATCTAATTGACTCCTAAGATAACATCATATGACCCTAGTGGTAATACATAAATATCCACTATTTTTATGAGCTCAAGAAACCTAATTTTTTCTTCTAATAAACACTTGTCAATGTGGACCTTAGAATCATTTCCATATTGTACCAACCATACATTTACCATTACACCAGCTTTTCTAGACAATTGATTTAGAATTCTAAGAGCTTAAAAAAAAGTGTAGCCCTTACATCTATCAAAATGGAAATTAGATGTTCAAACAAAATACCTAATAGCTCTATATATTAAGCTTAAAATTTTGCTTGTTGATTATCAACTACCATATGAATATATTTCTAAAAATTTCCTTGCTAAGGGTAAAAACCTTCATTCATCATCTTATCCTGGGTACATTCACATGTAAAATGGTCACCTCCACTAATGAAGCAACCTCCTAGTGGTTAGTTCCTATCAGACTATTGATTTCTCTTGAAACTACTTTCAAAATCATTAACTAATTTCTTACTACCTAAACCACTATTGAATCTAGTATTCTAACTTATGAACTGAATCTTGGAATCTTCGCTCCTCTAATTCTAGTTATTCTTCTTGAAAATTATCTTAGAACTTCTAAAAATTTTCTTAAACTTATCGCTAACTTGATCAAGAGATTTCATCTTTTGTTCCTATCTAAATACTTTCTTAATGACTTGGTCCATGGTAAATGGTCTATGAAAATCCACTTTTCCACCAATATAGGGTTTTAATCCCATGATTAACTTCTTAATCCTAGACCTCTCATCTACCTAATATTAAGGTATATATTTCAAAATTTTGGCAAACTATTCCTATTACTCATTCATAGACAAATCTCCTTGCTTCATATCCTAAAAATCTATAAGATTTTGGTCAAAATATAACTTAGGAAGCCATTTTGATCTTAATAGTGTCACAAACTACTCCCAAGTAGTGGTGGTCTAATTCATATTCATTTCCAAATTTTTATTGGCCCACCATGTAGTTGACTCTCCATCCAACTAATAATCTCCCCAAATGACTTTGGTGACCTAAAAGTAGTTTTAAATTTCAAAATAATTTTCCATTTTAGACAATCATTATTCATATCCATCTCCCATAATATTTCAATCAAACTTAGGTGGATTCACCTTTTTCATATCCCTTGCCATATTTGTGGCTATAAATTCTTGAGGCACTTCCTCATGTCTCTGGTCTTGAGGGATTTCTTACTTAATAGGATGATCTTCAGTTTCATCCTAATGAACTTCTTCCTCATTTCCATGAATTTGCCTATTCTAAGGATATGATTCTATTCCTAGTCTCATTCATTACTGAGAAAATCTAATCTAACTTTGTTTTTTATTTAGTAGTAAATTTCTTAGGATCAAATGGTGGGTTATTGTCATTGGCATTCAAAGGATCCTGTCCAAATGCTATTTCTTATACCATTTTTGTTTATATTAACATAAGAATACAAAAAAATTATCAGACTCATTAAGTGCTAGAGTTTTATCCAAAACTCTAATACCACAATGTAACATCCCCATAAGGATTTACTAAAATAATTTAGTATTTTTTTTTAATTTTACATAATTCTTATTATTTTAGTAGATTACACCTAGAGAATCTAATTAGTGATATTATCATACTATCTAAGTATGTTAAACTTAAGTAAATGTGTGACATTAATAGTTATTGATCATTAACATCTTATGTAACATAACATAACTACATAAGGAAAGTAATTAATCAATTTCTAGTAAGTAATCAATTACATTCCAAAAAAAAATTTCCCAACATAAATACAATAATAGATACAATGCTCTATGGAGAATGAGTCACTCTAACTCTATTATCTATGACAATACCAAGTGTAGTCTCCAATAAGTACTGTACTGGTGAGGGATAACATCATTCAATTTCTTTTCCACACCAACTACAAACCATCAATCCCCCTCATAATCCTCCAAATAGGGAATGACCCTCTTTTCATGGATGGTTAGATAGTGATGGTGTATGAATCTAGAGAGACAAGCTAGTACCCATTGTCTATAAGATTCTACTACATGATGTGTAGCATAGATAAAATACATTCTAACATAATATTGTACAAAAATGTAAATAATACATATGAAATGAAAGAATATATATAAACATTAATTTGGCCAAATTTTTCAAATATCTATTGATCTCTAGGAAGGATTAGTCAAATTCATACAAACCTCTTGATTGGATTACCTTCATCTTAAATTGGTGGTTTTAAGTAAGCTAGCAACATCCATCTCACTACTTAGTACCAACAATGTGATATTTTATTAAATTCTATATAATCAAGAGATTCATATTGATTCATTCCTACTAGAAAGTATACCTTAAGCTATATAAAATAATAATCACTTTACATACATTTAGCCCATCAAATTTATGGATGGATCTATATTTTTATTATTCATTTCATAAATAATAATCATGACAAATAAGTATACTTACTAAATGAGTAAAATACTACATATATTACATGATATACTTTTTTTAAGTAAATTCCAATGTAATTAAAATTAACATTCTCATAATATTTTCACATATTACTCAATTATAAAAAAAGCCATAAGAAATTAACTTATAAATCCAAAATATAATATGTCCTTATTTGATACCTACTCAGAGGCATTATACATATTATTTAATCACTCTATCCTTTAGGTTTTTAATGGCATTCCTAAATAAAAAAATTTAACTATAGGTACATATTCAATATATTCATATTAGATATATATGTGTATGTGGACCTAAGTTCACGTATAAATATATAACATATGTTTATATAACCCATAATATACATATCTTGATCTATCATGCTATGGTATTTTGTATTTATTTCAAGACTATATGATTAAATAACCCTTTTATGAACAATCATATAGATCTAAAAAGGGTGTCATTATTTTCTTTAGCCCCTAACTAGATTCATAATAAGTTCGTATTAGACTTGGTACGATTTGACCCCAAAACCATTCTAAATCTAATACCCTATTTTTTTCATTTATAAATAAGTTGCTTAGCTATGAACATATTATTTGAAAATAGAATATAATAAGCATAAGACCAGAATTATTATTTATTTTATCCATCATATATTTCTATCCTTACTAAGATTATTAAACAAAAATCAATATTTAGCTTAATTTATAAAACATCCAAAATAAAACTTACTAATTTGAAAACCTTCCAAAAGAGTTAAATTTTTCACAATCATCTATCCATGCCTATATATAGTCAAATTTATTATTTATGGTATTTAGAGGGTGTTTATACTATAAATTTCTCTTTACTTTGACTATCAAGTAACATAAACTTCCCTTTTTTTTACTATCAAAAAATACTCTCTTCCATATTTTCCCTATCAAAAAATATTTTATTCCATATGCTCCCAATTTGTAACCATAATACATAGTTAATTTCATATTGTGTTTACCTTGATTATTATAAATCATTATCATCCATTGAATGTATAACTTGATTTATAGTTTTAATAAATATTTAGTCCATAATATATATGTATACTCATTCTATAACGTATTACAAAGTTTGATTATTTATTGATTCACAATGTTTAAGAGTTATAATTATGGCTTCACAAAATTATATATGCTCTATATTCCATGCAACACACACACACACACAAATATTATGTGTGTGTGTGTGTGTGTGTGTGTGTGTGTGTGTGTGTGTGTGTGTGTGTGTGTGTGTGTGTGTGTGTGTGTGTGTGTGTGTGTGTGTGTGTGTGTGTGTGTGTGTGTGTGTGTGTGTGTGTGTGTGTGTGTGTGCGTGCCCTATGACTATACTATTTTCATAAATACCCAAATCCATGTGTATATATAAATATACTAATTCTATTCATAGTTTTATCTATCAAATTTTACAAAGTCATTATCAATTTGACTGTCCATACATCAAAATCATTATGTAAATATATAAAATTTAATGATAGTATGCAAACTTATAATATCATTTGAGAAGCCTTTTAACTAAGACCTAGGCAATAAATAATATTCCAGACATGTGTGTGTGTGTGTGTGTGTGTAATCAAAATTATAAAAATAACATATTAAGTAAATACTTATATACATGCATACACATATATTTGTACTATATATATACATACATACATACATACATATATATATATATATATATATATATATATATATATTTCAAATATGTGTATATACCTCTAAAGATTTAAAAATCAATTATATATATACACACATAATAGTATATTCTACCCAAGGTTTTGATTTAAGCTAGGGCATAGTATTTTTATGAAATTAAATCCATTATACCCTAATGGGTCAACACCCAAAAATAATTAAATTTTGAGTCTTAGTTATTTATAAGGTATTTGGATTAGTTTTTTGGATGGCCAAGCCATCCACAGAACTAAGAATGTATTCTACTAAAACTTTTCATAAATTTATAAACCATAGGAATTCAAACCACAAAAAGCAATTATATAAGCAAATGAAATTAATTACATCACCAAAATTGTAAGCTACTTCTAATCTAAGACAAAAAAATTCTTATTTTTTTCTTCTACTTACTCTATGATTTTCTTCTCTTCTTCACCATCCCCATTTTCCTCTCAGATCACCTCTTATTCTATTCTACTTTCCCATTGAGTATTGCATGTAATCTCTCCCAACTCATAGTCACCATGCATAAACCATGTTTTTCTATTCTAATAATGATGAAAACTAGTTAAATTTCATTAAAAAAACTTAATAAATCCTTAATTCCACTTTACTCAACCTTTCCTCTTTTTATTTATCATTATTTTACTCATTTAAATTATTTTCATGAAAATATATGTTACATATCTGAGTACACTACTCAAAAATCCACTTTTAATCATTTTAAGAAATGATAACTATAATTTTAATCTTAACATAACCCATGCATGTTTACAAAACATAGACTTAGATCTTAGAATAGTAATTAGGATAATTGAAAATCCTTCAAATAATTAATAAAGGTAATTATCTCATTTATTTTTATGTAAATATGACTAACACAATGTCAATTATCTTCTTATATCAAAATGATAGACACATGATTTTTTATTTTAATCATAAAAAGATAATCATTTGTGTTATTACTAGGTTATATAGGTTATCTATGTCTTTCATTATCTTGATAGCTTAATGAGTATATTGGTATTCTTGAATATCAATAATAACAAGATTAATGTTCTAAAGCATTGTAAAGAAATTTTGTTCAACTATATATAATAGTAACTAGATATCATTTACATGGGTTTAAATTCCTATAATTATAAACAAACATAAGTAAAATAACCTAATATAATCATATTAAAACATTATGCACTAAACCTACATAGAATTTACAAAATACAATCACATTAAATATTTATTCCATATATAATAAAACATTTACTAACAAGAAAATTCTAATATTTAATTGCAATTAACTTTAAGAACGTACTAACTCTAACAATCCAAAAACAAAATGCATATAACATATAAAATATGATGTGGTATATGCATGGGTTTAGTAGTTCCTCTATCATCCTTCATCATCTCCATATCCATCACCCTGTTTGATGATTCTCTCCCTCTATCTGCTATGAGGAATGAACTCTCCTACATCTAACTCATGACATGAAGATAATTAGTCTAATACATCATGATATATATCATAAAATAATATTGTAATAACAAATTTAACATAATTATTGTGTATAGAATCCAAAATGATGATAACACATAAAAATGAATTCATGAAATCCATATAAATATCATATAATAGCTCATGACTTATAGTTTAGTTTAAAAAGTAACAAATCAATCTAATTACCATAATAGTAAATGGATAATTAGGCAAAATTTATTAGTGAGAAATTGGAATGTAACATACAAATATGGAAAGTCTAACTATGCCAAATATAGAAATGACTAAGAAGTGATGTACTTAGATTATTCTAATAATAATGAAGTACTAGATCTAGAATGGGTAGAAAAAAAATGGAAGGATATTTTGGAACAATCATCAGATTATAAATTTCACAATTATGACACTTTAGATAAGAACATCATCCAAGTATAGTTGCATCCAAACTACTATCTATATTTGATGCAGTGTACTATAGGAAATATATTATGGAACATGATGTGACCACTTGGATGCTTAAAGTTTTTGATTTTCCTTTGGTTTGGTACATTTAGACCTTGGTCATGGATAGTCACTCTTTGTGAGATGGCAAAACCTTAGTTATCCACTTTCATAATGACCTTGGGTAAAAATGGGTTAGTGGTAACATGTTGATCCATGCATAGTTCCTACGTAGACAAGCTTATTCCTCATTCACTCTATTACATATGGAATGCACATCTCACCTAATCATATGTACTCCTTGCCTAAAGTTTGATAAAAATCATACTCATAAGTATCATGCCATATCATAGAATTCTATGTACTAGCCCCTATGTACTCCACACTATGTACTAATTATTGCACACATTCCAACACAAAGTCATATATGCCACATAAGTCCTACATTAATCTCACTAAATTTTTCACCCCTCATGCCTATAGTGTAATATACCTGGTGGTATTTTATTATAATTCATAGGACCCATGAACTACACAAGTTTTATTTCCAAAATGAACACTATTTCAAACTCTATATCTCATATCCCCACATGCCTTTGAGTCCCATAACACAACTCATAGTTTTGTGCACCTAGCTAACTTGTTGGAATCTATAACACATCCATGTGTAGACTCACCTTGAACACATTATTCAAGTGGTTCACCAAATATCATCCAATCTAGAATATTAACCCACACAACCATCTTATTGGTAACTAATAGCAATTATAACCACTCTTGTATTCTAATTTTATATGTATCATACACATAGGGATGAAGGTTGATGATCCACACAATCATAATATAGATAACATGTTCTCCATATCTAATATAGAGAATATGCATTATAATACATTGTACCAATTTTCCCTATTCTAAGTTAATGAATATAAGTTTCATTTCATGCAAGTAAGACACCCATTCCATTGAATGTGTTTAGTTGTTTATTTCTAAATTATCCTTGTCCATTAACTCTACATAACCAAAACTTAGTTGTCTTTTGCATGATTGGTCATGGGTACTATAGTGTGGGTCATTAGTATCAGAGTTGAAAATATCTATTCACTTTTATGCCTATAAACATGTGAGCACAACTCAATAAGGAAGGTATGTTAATCAGTTATATTTCAAAATATCTATAAGAATGTCTTAGTAAAATTAAGATCAATGATTCTCATAAGTAACTTAAGATAACCCTAGAGGTATGAAATCTCATCACTGATGCACTAGAGGCACTTTATACCAATTTTTTTTTACTTCTATTAATTAATGGTACAACTCAATATGATGCCTTCTACCACATCTCCATAGTCCATTCAATGGTTTCAATAATAAACCCCCTTCAAATTTTAAGTCAATCTCAACATCCCTCTATTTGAAGGAAAGATCAATGTCAAATCATTGGATGCCTATATTTGACAAATCAAGGCATGCTTCTTAGTTAATTCTTCCATTGACATTGAGAAGATCACCTTTGCAATATTAAATATGTCCATATTAGTCATTCATTGGTTAGAGAGCTTCAGTGTGGAGTGTGCACAAGAGTATGTTCCAATTAAACCCAATAAGACTTTTTCAATGTGATGAAGGAGGAATACTACCCTCTACACCACTTTTAATATGAATACAACAAGTTTTAACAACTACATTAGCACAAATATCAATCCATATAAGACTAAACCAACATTTTTCATTACTACTCTATGTGCTTGCATAAGAACTTGAGTTAATAACATAAGGTATGGAAGAACATCAATAATTTCTCATCTTATATCCATTCAAAGATGGAGTTCCTAAATTATAACACTTTGGAGCAAGTATATCATAACATTATAAAAATTCAAGCCAAGGCAAATATGAAGAAACATGTCACCTCTTCATCAAACACAATACATAAGGCCCAACATTTGCACAACTTCACATCATATCCTTATACCTAGAATAAATAACACACTTCTCACAAAGTATATTAGCAACAAAATAATTATTAACCCTCAAAGTATCTAATCCCTTATACTTTAAACAAATACTAGAAGAATAAGTTTGGTGATAAGTGGTGTTATCACCATCATTCATCCACTCATGATGATTATGAATTTCACATGTATTAGTCCTTACATAATCTACATCAGGACCCACATCAATAAATGAACTAATCTAGATGCCTCTTATCTAAGCACCAACACTATTATTATTGACATCTTTTGAGATTGAAATTGTCTTTTCCATGCCAAGTTATAGGTGAAGGGTCAGCTCTCCACATTATTATCAATAGTGGCAGCCAAAATAACATCATCACATAGTTAATAGCTCAAAACCTTGGTTTTACCACTGTTATGCATTCAAATCCATACTCTTTAGGGTGGTTCAAGTTTCTAAAAGATATATAGGTCTAGCAATAGTACACTTCATTAAAAATTTAAGCTTATGGAGGAAAACATCACTTATGACATTGCACCTCTATAGGTATATGACATCCTAATATGGAGATTATATGTATTTGATCATGAAGCTACATATCAAGCCAAGCCACAACAATAGAATATTTAGATGCAAGATCACTTCTACAACTTTTTTTAGTCAATGCCCATGACCAAAGTTAAATTTTTGGTTTTCAAGTAATATTTTAATCTCATTTCATATGTGTATAATTTTATGTTACTCATGGTCTACCCTAATACACCTATGCAGTCAAAATTAGAGCATAAATTGATAGTTTATAACACTCACGCATTATTAAAACAATAACAACTCTATAAGTTATTATAATAGAGTAGTAAATTATTCATAGATCCTTAAGTCCTTATAAAATGATATTTAGTAAATCAACACACTGATTTAGTTCCTAGACCCCTCTTCCAAATATCCCCTTATATCATAGGTCAATTTGGGATAATGATGAAGTCTAGCACCAAATTCAAGTGTTTCTTGATCAGGGCAAGATCAGGCCTAAATCTCAGCTTATGGGAGTTTGATAGTCCTCATACCCAAGAAGGATGAGCCCTGGTAACTCTGTATAGACTATTATGAACTCAAAAAAATCATAGCGAAGAATCAATATCCATTTCCATGCATTAACAGCTTCTATACTAGCTCTATGGTGCACAATAGTTCTCCAATATCAACTTGAAGTTAGGTTACCATCAAGTTTAATTCCATCATAAATACATCTAAAATACAACATTAAATACTATATAATGATTGTATGAATGGTCGGTTATAAATTTTGGCCTTACTAATGCACTATTCACTTTCTTGTGCTTAATGGATGATCTACTTAGACCATTCCTAAACTCTTTCATCATCATCTAATTGGATGACATTATCATATTTAATAATACTTAGGAGTATCATATGTAACACATCTCATGCATCTTAGACACTGTATTCCAACACAATTTTTAATCCAACTTATCGAATTTTACATTTAACATGGCATAAATCCAATACTTAAACTACAAAATTGATGACACCAACATTAGAGTAGATCTAGAGAAGACCAAAGTGATTAAAGATTAGACTTATAAAAAAATATCATAAAATTGAGGTGTTTTATTGGACTTAATGAATTCTATCATAGATTTGTCCTTGGTTTCTTTCACATATCCTAGGCTCTCAGCTAGCTCACATACACCAAAGCCAATTTCACATGCATAAAAGTGTGATTTTGAGGTACTTAATCAATGAATCTATGTAATTCCTATTCTTTTAATGTTTTACATTACATAAATATTTTAGATACAAACTATTTCATCTAACTACATACTTAGTGCAACATTCAAACAATATAGACATTCAATCACATAACAGTTTGACATGTTCAGTGACACAGTGCAAAGGTACTCCACCTATGAGAAGTAAATATATGATAATGTGTAATAAATTAAGTAATGATGACACTACATAATCATGAATGATATAGTTGTTCATTTAGACCATAAATCACTTTAGTTCCTATAGTCATAGAAAAACATGGAAAAAATGCACCACATGAAATGGATGGCTTACCTATAGCAATTTTATTGATGTGGGTCTTTTTAACATCCTCAAATTTAATAAGGTAACCTTTAACATTTTAGGATCTCACTAGATATGAACTCCACTCCATGTCATGAGTTGAAGGTATGGGTTAAACAACTTTTTGGTGGAATAATAGGCTAAACATTTAGATTGCTAATAAGGATTGCTTGTAGTGAAATGAATTCTAGTAAAGAAATCAAAACCTAAGTAAGTTAGATGTATGGATGTTATATATTATAGAGTGGGTAGGTATAAATCAAATTAACTTAAATGAGGGAATGGTAGAGTAGGAAATAAGGTCTTATGGTCTCAAGGGGTCACTTCCTAGGTTGGTTCCTTTATGAACAAGTGTTTCTAAGACTAATGCTTGTTATTTGTAGATATTGAACACTCATAGGTAAACATAGTTAGATAGTCTAGGGTAAATGGTATAGGAAACTTAATGGTTTACACTAAAGTTTTACCCTTTTAGAGATGATATTGCACACCCTTAGTTGAGATATTACATATCAAAATAGAAAAGTGTCTAATGCATCTATGGCACACACCTAAAATATTATACCAAAGAGAAAACACTCATGCACACTTTAGAATATTAACACAATTTTAACCAATTGCTTAAAATCAATGATATCTACTTACTTTCAATAGATTTTATAAATATATAATTAGTATATAATAGTGATAAAAACAAGAATTATCTATATCTTTTTCACACTTCAAATTACTAAACTACCACCACCAAGAGAACAAAACCTCAATAACATAGAGATGGAAGGAAATAACACTGACATAGTTGCATGTCAATCAAAACCAATTTCTTCTTATATTGATAAAAATTCCAACCCTTTGGAATGTGTAATTACATGAATATATAGACTTGGGGATGGGTCACTTAATCCTATAATTATATGCAAACTCATATTTACATAACGTAATTAATAGCTTAGTTTTATTTTTAGAATAAAAATTGAATGTGTGTATGCTCAGATTTATCTACAACTACATAAAAATAAGTTAATTTGTATAGTACAATGTAACATGTGCATTATTACAAAAAACTAAAGTGACTTTTACATTAATGTACTAAGTATAAGTAAATTATAAATACAAATATTTGTCCTATCTGCATGACTACATACAAAATTAACCTTCAACTAAGGATTGCTAGGTGAATACATGGCACTATTAGTTTTTGGAGGTATTGAAGTTGTGTGTTATGATAAAATGGAATTAAAGCATAAGCTTTCTTCTTTACTTCCAACACTTGAAAGTGTTTATTGACAATATCATGATGGTACCTAATAACGTCCATATTCAATAATGAAGGTTAGTGCACCATATTTACTTGTTAAATAAGTCATGCATGTTCAAATTTAGTATTTTTGAAGTTAATCATAAATATTTCTACCTCTACGACCTTTTTCCCTTGTAGAAATAAATTCCACTTACATTTCTTCCAATGTCATTCCTTGCAAGTTTTGCTTGAAGTTGGTTGAAGCCTGTTGAAGGAGTTGATCAAAATTTCCATTGATAGTGAGTCTACCCATGTAGTCCCTTGCCTATGAGAGATTTAATTCCTATAAAATCTATAAAATGATGGTTTTATGCATTATATATTTAGGCATTACTACCTCATCTACTACAATCCATTTTTTATTTTATTGTGTCTTTTTGACTACCAAGTTAAGTGCATTGGTAGCCTCTAATGGTTCCATAGAATTAAGGTGGGCATATGCCTTACTATTTGTATAAAGAATAAGTAACTTCAGCTTATTTTCATCTTTTTTTAAATAATTAAAAATTTTGGTATTTTCAACTATATGAGGTGCTAACTCAACCCTCATACTAGCAATAACCTCTGGGATATTATATAATTTAGATGTAGTATTTTATTCATTTATTTCTATCTGTATGGTAATGTACACCATTTAATGTTGTTTTATTATTTGTTCTAATTCTTGCTCAAGTTATTTTCTAGCAATTTTAGTTCATTCATGAATCTTTACTAGTGCATCTTTGTGGGTTTCAAAATAGGATTTGAAATCCTCAATGTATGGAGACTAACCATATTTTTGTGTTCTTTTTTTTAGACAATGTAAATACCTCTTTTATTTCTTCTAAAATGACTCCCTTCTGGTCTCATTTTCCATTTTCCTCTTCTTTACCCTTTGAACATTACATATAGATTTTTCAAGTATAGAGCTCACTATGGGAAACTCTATATTATAATATTAGGCCTTTGAGAAGCCTTTGATTGCATATCAATTACCCACTATTGGAGGACCAATTGGGTTGTATATTTGGGTTGAGTGTCTTAAACTATAGTCTCACCCAAAAACACTCTAGAGGATTGCTTCAAGGTTTCTTGATGTAGTGGATTAGGAATGGAAGGATAGATTATTTTAGATCAGTTCAATCCACCATATTAAGGCATTGGGTGGATTGTATAAACTAGTTTCTTTTTCCCGACCTTATTTAATGTTACCATAGTAGTGTTCTGAGAAGAATTGGGGGGAGGCACTAGTAAACCCAACTAAGTATATGAAACATGAATTTTAGGGCTTGATACTACTCCCCTGGCCCTCTTAGTTACCTTATTTTCAATCTTTGGTGAGTTAGGATAGTGGTGGAAGCAACCATAGTAGAAATAATAGAAATGGACATAGAAGATACAATTGCATGAGGGGAAATAATTGGGGGAGTAGAAACAATATGGGTAAATGAAGCATCCTCTACCTATTATTCTTGTGCATATATTCATCTAAATCCCATCATAATTGGTATCCAATTTATTATTATACCAAATTATGTGGAACATATTTGGGGAGGCACAAGGTTGTTATTTTATGGCCTATGACAATAATCATAGTGTAATATAGGTGTAAATAGTAATCTCCCTTGATCAAAAATGTATCCATAATGCTTTTTGATATCCTAAGAAATGGAAACTCATGAATAGCCATCCATAACTAGGGGTAAACATCCTCCATAATGCATGTGATCTTCTAGGTGTATGCATATATGTGCATGAATGAATACAAATCACATATACAATTTTTGATAAAATATGGAGTTGTGCTCAAGAGTGTTCCATTATCAACATAAAATTGTGCCAAAAATAGTGTGGAAAATGTATGAATTCATGTATAAATGGCCTCCTCAGGCCTCTTATCTTTTTGTAACACCTATTTTTTCATCCTTGCACTAATTATTTCACCCATAGAAAATTTCAAATCTGAGGTCATAAGTAAGTCCACAAAAAGAATCTAGATAGGATAGAGGAATTAATTTTTGGGATAGATATATAACATATTTAATAGGGTCATACCAATATGCATTCCCATCCTAAATTTGGTTATCATAACTAGTTACTTTTCCTTAAATTGATGGTCTCCATAGGAACCATCCAATTGTTTAATGTTTTCTCAATGGATCTATCCTTATTTCATAAGGATACCCAATGAAAATTATATATAACATCTACAATAGGGATATATAAATACCTTTGAAATACATACATTTATATGCATGCTATGATTGTCTTGTGATCCAAATGGTGCAAGAATGTTCCTATAGTAACTTTCCTAGTGAAAAATAGTTCTTGTAGGAGGTCTATGCATGACACAACCTCCAAATTTTCTATGGTAAAGTTTATTCCTTATAATTTGAATGAGAGTAGGTATTAAACCAATTATTATTTATATAGAGTCAATATATCTTTGTGGGTGTGTGTGTTAACCTAGTGAATCACCTCCCATAATGTTGAATAATTAATATAGTCTTGTTAAATATTGTAGGGTCAAAGATTGTGTCCTTGTACTTATTTAAATCTTTGATATAAAATATTGATATGGGTAGGATTCATAAAAATTTATTATATGAGGATGACACTATTAACCAACTATGTTGACAATGTTATTATTTTCAAGTTATCAATTTGAATCTCTTAGGTGTAATATACACTCAAAATATTGGTAGCTAGGGATTTTTAGTAGGGAAGCAAGTGAGTTTAAAGTTTGACTATGATTAATGAGCATGTAATTCATCCATAATGATTTGATATATATTTTTAATTAAATTATATTTCATTAACCATTAATTTCCAACATATATAACTTTTATTTGTTTATTCAATTCAAACTATTAATGCTTCGTAGGAGTGCCACATCATTGCCTTTTTCCAAGTGTCATTTTTATTAACTATTTTCACCATAAGTCAAAAAGGGTCAACACCCTATAGTCCAAAACATGATGTAAGGATCCATTATAATGTTTTATGGTTATTCATGGTCCTTTTGATGTGATTTAATGTGTTATTAGCCTTGGTTATGGTCACTTTTGGTCCTAAGTCATTTTATGTCACCTAGGGGTGATTTTAGAGTCATAAATGAGAGTTGTATAGTTTTATTAGGTGTCCAAGTGTTCTTAACTTAATTTAAATGTCTAATAAATCATAACCTATCATTAATTATTATTACTAATAACTAAAAAGCTTGTAGGTGTTAAGTGAAATCAAGAAAATAGTTGAAAGAAAGGAAGTTTTAGAAGTTATACAATCTATGGGGGGTATGGCACATGTGGTAACATCATGGAATGAAATTTTTGCTTCCTTGAATCCATTTACACGTTTGATATTATTTATAAGTAAAAAAATGCACCAAACTCATTTTTATTTTCCATCACTCTATTAGACATGCAAAACTGATTAATAGGTCTTCAAATGCTACAACTAGTAGGAGAGGTTTCAAGATAAATGATCTTGGTGGTGTATAATAAACGTGTTATTTTTCACATTCATGATAGGATTTGGAATAATTGTTTCCTATGCTTCATGAATCATTCTTGAGAATTTGATTATCTTGATTTTCTTTCTAATCCCCACACCCTATAGGTTTTGATTCTATATGAACTCATATGTATAATCTAGCTAGTGAAATTGCTTTTAGAGGATGTAGAAATCCTTATTTCATGGTTCTAATTCTTTTTTAATGTTTAGAGGTGAGTGGAGTATCTAAACATATCAAATTGTAGGTTAAGGTCACCATTTCCAAGTTATAGACATGATCATCAACTATAGAGGTTATCATTTATTATAGTGGTATCAAATGAATGTAAAATTATATAATTTAGGATTTTCATGTCATGTAAATCACTCTCCCCTTATAAGTTAACTATCTAATGCTAATATGAAATAAGTTACAATCAATGATATGACACATAGTCAGTTCTCTACTTGAATTTAGTTTATCCATGGTGTATAAAGGTCTTAAGTATGTTCATGGAGATTATATAAGGAGTTTAAGAGGTTAAAAATATTCTTTCAATAGAAAAAATCAAACTAAGCTCTCAAGTGATGTATGTAAAGTATGATAACTAGTTTAAATCCATACACAGTCCATTGATGTGCACCTATAGGTGATGGTAGGATAATATCACATTAAAATAAGGAATGTGAATTACTTGAAGTCATTTAAGGTTGTAAAGATCAATTAGAGGATTTATGGGAGGTCTAATGTTTATTTTAAGACCATTCACATTATGCATATGTTTGTATCTCACTTATACTACCATGTAACCTACAATTACACCTACAGTTGGCTTCCATAGAGACATGAAGGTCGTAATAGAGGAATATAAAATTGTTTGAGACCTGTTTATAGTTTGATAATGTTGAAGATGTCATAGGATTAATTTTGAAACCATACATTGGAAAATAAACCAAAGTAGTTATATTCAAAGTTGAAGAAGTAGTTTTAGGAATAATTTTCCTTAAAAATAATAAAATAGACCCCTAACTACTTTTGGAGCTATCATGGAATAGTGTAACAAGAGGTATAGATATATCCTAAGTTTTACATAATCAATCCCTCATAAATGGTAACAATTTTCAAAATAGATTAAGTGATTTTTCCTATAGGGTTCCATGATAGAAGGCTTCAAATCTATGTATTTGTTTACTACAAACTTTTAGTGTTTACTATAATGATTGAAACTTCAAATGACTCTATAGTCAAAGGTGGAAGTTTAGAGACATTTATCCATAATAAAGTGATATATGTAGTTGAAATACACACTAATTAATATAAAAAACACTAAGAGAGGTTGAATTATAGGGCTTTGACTTACATCACCACCTACAAGTATGTCTTACCTTCAAAAGGCCCACTTACATCCCAACTATAGGTATTTGTAATTTCATAGTGTGAATTAAGAATTGAAACACTACAAACATGAAACACTTGTAGGATGAATATGTTTCTAGAAAATCCCAAGGAATACTTGGTTGTGTAGCTCAATTTTAAATCTTGTAAAGACATCTATAAGATCCCTATTTTTTTAAGGGTAACCATCTATAATTGTAGATGATAATGCATTAAAATTATGATTATCTTGGGTTTAACATGGCATAGGTATGATTAAAATAGGTCCAAATTGTTTTAATAAGGTATTTATGATTTCAAAGAGATGTGTATCATGACATATAGTGTCCTTAATAAAATATACCCCTACAGGCCTCTCTTAAATAAATGACACAGTCATAGCTGACTGTCAATTAGGCTTGTCCATAAGGTGGGTGCATATTGAAGATTTAATAGAGGTTTTTATATTGATCATTCTTGGAATTACTTTAAAATAATAGTGACCACTTCATGACATGGTTAAGGCATGGAAACAAAGCAAAGAGAGGTAGCTTAGACATAACAACCTATAGTCATAATTGACATATTACATAGTTTGTCATGGGTGTTAAGGTGTTTGGGGGTGTTAGGAGTTTGAAACAACCCTAGATTTTTTTATAGAGGGTCCCCACCACTTAATAAATCCTTACATTTAAATTATCTAGATCAATAAGGGAAGTTACCTCTTTTCTGTCACAGATAGAGGGCACTCCTAAGATGAAAAATATTTAGATTTAGTAGGTCAATGATGAATGGGAGGTGCCAAAAAGAATAAAACCATTTTAAGGAGATGCTAATAGATATGTTACACATGAATGAACATAAGGAAACCCTCAAATTTTTTATAAGAAAATCATGATGGATTAAACTCACAAGTATGTAGTCAAGTCTTTTAGGTCTAGTTTAGGCATAAAGCCCAATTAGAGGGCCAATACCACTCCTAGGGATAAATTAGCATTGATAAACATTGTATAAACTTTATGGGGAGTTATAATTTGGGAAAATGCATTTTGGTTTATAGAATAAACCCCGTAGATATGTCAACCTTGGCTTAGACCAACTTAGGCTTGCACGAGATGCATGAAACAACACAAGAAGGCAACTTTAAAGGATCATACCAGTATGGATTCTTAGCATGGGAGCCTAAGGAGTTGGGATATGATAAAGAGGGTATTAAAAAAGGTTTAAGTGGAATTTTTTGGAGGATTGAACGTAAGTATAGTATGAACAATCCTTAAGATCCAAAACATCTAAAAATCCTCCAAACCTTTGGTTAATTACCTAGTGGAGAAATTGATATAAAGGCATCCAAGTGGGATATTTTGAGTAGGAAAGTGACTTTTAATTTTATAATACTCACCGAGGATCATTAACATCAATTTTTATTTCACCCTACTTGTACAGTCAAAGGTGTAAAACTAGTTTTCTTGATAGTTTTGTGTGTTGTGGAGGTACAAAAAGGTTTCAAATGATGAAAATCATTTTGGGATTAAGATTAGGACTTTATATATCCTATTATATGAATTTATTACATAAAATAATCTCATAATTATCTTTACAAGTACCTTCATCTTAGCCAAATTAAATTGGTATAGTGAACAAAGAATGATCACCAAGTGAGAAGATGAAAACTCCAATTGGGAGGCCTTTCAAGGTCTACCTAATGAATGCACATACATGATGACTCTTGAAATATATCACATCACCTTATTTATTAATTTTATTGGAAAAATGAAGACCACCTTGGTCCCAATTGTGAAGGGTGAGTAAAAGAACGGTGATCATGACTATAGGTAGTGATAATTCATGTCTAGAAGAATGTCAATGTTTAGGGACATAACCAATGCATGTTTTTGATTGTTTATATCTCTTCACATTGAAATAATCTCATATATCCATATTTTATTGTGTAACACTTATGGAAGGTCAAATGATGAAGGCAGCTTCCAAGCAAGCAAATAAAGCGTCATACACTAGATTTCAAGAGTTTCATGCCATGGAAGTAAATTTGTCCAAATAGACCTTACATGGTCTATCTAATAATTAATTTTTATGAATATATAACTAATTATTTCAGCTTTAAAATTTTTTTATGTCTCTTATAATTCATTCTTCTCTCTCTTCTCTCACATTCTATAAGTACTAGCCATTTTAGCTCTTGTCTAATAATTACACACCATGTATGGTAAATCCTTGCTAGTTTGATATTGTAATTTTACTTTGAAAAATAAATAAAATATATTTTTTGTTAATATATCATATGTTCAAATTACATGAAGAGATGTATAGTGAATAGTTAAGAGATATTCATTTGTCTTTGCTTTCTCTCAGTCCTTCCATGTTATATCTAAGTTTTTCCACTCTAATAGGTCATATGAAGTATTTTCAAGTGTATGGGTCTATTTTAAAGACTAAAATTATACTTATTATCTTAAATTTATCTATGGTTCACTTAACTCAAATATCCCTTATGAATATCACCTCCGTATTGAAATATTAATGTTAGAGCATTCTTGGACTTTAAAGCTAGTATTGTAGGCCTTGTTTATAGGTGAAATAAGTATGATGGTGTTGTGTAAATAATTATGGTATATGAACCCATTATATTAGTCTCATTTAATTCATATTTTTATCCCTTTTTCCATAATCAAATAGTTAGTCTAGGTGATAAGCACTTAAGATAAATTCAAGGAGCTAGTTGTTAAACCTAGAGGTCTACTTCTACTTTAGATAAAACAACATACCTATAAGTATTACCATGTTTCCAAAATATTGAGTAGGATTTTAAAACTTCCTATAGGGTGAAATATTTGGTTAAAATATTTTTTTCACACCTGATGGGACCCATTATCCTAAAGATAACTTGTCAAGGTGAATGTTGGTCTTGACAACATCAGCTACAAATTAGTATGCTACTCAACCTTTGGTGACTCCATTCAAGGTAAAATATAATTTTAGACCACTATTTTTTCATATATTTTATCTCATGTTTCATATTCCTTACTAGGTCATCTTCTAGTAGAGTGTTCAATCCTATCAATCCACCTATTCAGCGTGAACTTCCACTTGAAGTTGAATTCCCTCAACCTATTCTACCCTTCAAAGATAAAGAGGATTTTCATAGATAATAAAGTAAATATATTGAAGAAATAATGGATAAAAAACATGCCTTACCTACCTTTACTATTGAAAATACAATCTATATTGATGCCTATTATACCATTCCCCCTAATTCTACAAAGAGTGTGCCCACATTCAATGGTGAAGGTCATGTCACACCTAGTGAACACATCATGGACACATCAAATTTATATAGTCTTAATAATTTTACTAAAGAGAATACTTCCATTATACTCCTCACCATGTCCCTTATAGGTAAATAAATTTATTAGTATAGGGATTTTCCCTTTGGATGCATCACAACATGGGATGACTTTGGAGTGTTATTAAATTCAACATTTGAGGACAAGAGTGACCATACTTCACTCATGCATTAGCTCAATATGATAAAAATATCCCCCAAGGAAATAATTCATGTCTTTAATGAGACATTATAAAATAATTAACATAGGTTTAATTTTCTCATAAGACCACCTGCTATCTTTGTGTTCCCTATATACTTGAGAGCCATTGGTACTGATATTGCCATCATGTTATAATCCATGGGTGGTTTCACTCTTCTTGAAGCATATGAACTTTTCATTAAAACTGAGAATGGACTAATTAAATTTGGAAAGGTACCTCCTAAATTTTATATTCCTTTATTGACTAATGTTATATTTTTTGATCCAAACATTTCTCAAGTTCCTAATTCTAATGCTAGGCTAAATACTGCTCCTAAGAAAGTAGATGAACATGATCTATATGCATGGATTCAAACCTCATAATCTCAACTTAAGTAAGCCATTATGTAATTAGGTGATAATTAAAAACATTATTCCTATCATAAATAATATGGGAGATGGATATTTCAATGGCATAATAACTTTAATAGGACTACCAATGTATATAATCCTCATTATACTTCCAACATAAGAGAGATGACACCAGTGCATAGAAACTTGGTGCAAGGAGAAGATTGGAAAAAAAGAAGTTTAATGGATGAAAATGAGGGTGTATAAAAATATATAGTTTCAAAAATATGAGTAACTCCTATCCTATAATTTTAATATGAAATCATGATATAATCAAATCAAGGTTGGCAGCCTCAAGGAAAAAGCTTCACAAACTTCCTAGTTAAGGAAACGTTTGTGCTCAATAAAGGAAACTATATTATATAAAATAAAAGATATAAGAGGAATGATTTAGGAGTTTATAATAATGTTCCTACAAGTTCATATAATCCTCTTCTAAGGTAGTAAGGCATGAATGCAAGCATGGCATTCCTAAACACTCCTATAACTCCTCTAAATCAGATTGTGGTAAGGTCTACACAAGGTGCTTCAATTCCTCAAGTTATAAAAACTTATTTGCCTCCAAGGACTCAAGATAAGTCAATAGTTTATGATCTAAACATATTGGATTCATTTAAAAATTAAAGGCATCCATTTCCCTTTGGGATGTCATTCATATGATTGGCCAAAAAGAGCTCTTGCAAAAACAATTATCAACTATCCCTATTAGTCCTTCACCTATAATAAATATTCATGTTCATGTATCTCTTAAAAATTACCCTAAAAATAATTTTTAACCATATACTAAAGCTAATAATCCCCCACCTTTTTACCTCACTCTTATTTTGGGTGAAAAACTAGTACACAATTATATAGTTGATAGTGGTGACTCTATATCAGTCATGCCCAAAGTTGTAGCTGACAAATTAGGCTTAAAATATGAACCACATATAAAATTAGTTATTTGGTTAGATGGTAAACCTAATAATACAATAGGTTTCATAAAAAAAAAAGGTATTCCTCTATGGTTGTTCTATTTTTCCCATCCTTCAAGACATTATTGTTGTAGACTTGCCTACTCATTTTGAAATATGCCTGTTGATTGTTTTTGTGGCTACATATCATTTTATTGGTCCTTTTTTGCCTTTATTAAAATATAATGAACCAATGTAACTATAAGATCTAATCCACTTTCAATTTTTCACATTGAGCCTTATGTAGAGGTAAGTTCTTATTTGAATTATGTAATGAATGAGAAAGAGGATTCTAATGTGTATGATTATGCTTATTCTAAGCTTGAGGGCATAGATGACTTATTTCTAGATGAGTATGGTGAAGATTATTATGATAATGATACTTATGAATACTTTGAATAAAATGGCCTTTTCACCTATATCATCCATGAAGAACCATTTGAGAAAACTAAGGTAAGTGTTAAACATTCTTTCTCGTAGGTTACTGAGAGTAATTACTTGATCCATGTATATGATGATGATATATTGAAGAACCTGATTGATAACCATGGTGGGAAGAATGATTTATTTCTTCATACTATTAATGAATATTCCATTGATGATGGCATTCATGAGGAAGAGGAGGATGAATTATGATAAAGGTTTAATGTCATATGTCAAGAGTTTGACTAGTTAAGTAATGTTACTTCCCATATTAAGAAGTATATATTTTATGTGTTTTTTAATGAGTCTAACAAGCATATTTTTGAGTTCTCCATAAATCATTAAAGTGTATGCCAATATCTTGTCCAAGAGTCTATAGTCAAAGAGGAGTCTCATGAGTCCAAGGAAGATTTTGTTGTGCCTAAAGAAAAATCAATAGATCCAACTAAGGTAAATCCACATTTACATGTATTGGAACATTATGATAAGGGACTTGATGATCATACACATCAATTACATCATGACCAAGAGGATGGAAGGATTGAGGTAACTATCATCACTCTTATTCTATAGTTTGAGGCATGTAGATCAAATATGACAAATATCAATAAACTTGTATCCCAAATCAAGGTCTTTGGAGATTAGAAAAGAAAATTTATGAAGGTTATGAATATTCCACTTGAATACATAATGAGATATAAATATGGTAAGCTTCTTGACCATCTACACATTCAGGTGGTTAATGATGAGTATGCTTCACATGCTAGATTACCTTCATGGAGTGATAAAGATGCAAGACAAACCATATTTGACCTTGGTTAAATCATGGTAAGTTTTTTGTCACCTCAAGAGTGAGGTTTTTTAAATACTAGGTTAGGTGTGTCTTGCTTTCAATTGTGTGTGTTGTCTTCCATAAGTGTTCTAGCTAAACACATGTTTATTTTCTTTGGTGTCTCTTGTTTTGTGTGTCCTTTTTATTGTCTAATACATTTTAAAAGGAAAATTGAGTGTCAAAATTTTGTATAGGTGACTCTATGGCCCATTGTACATTATTAGGCTATTGGTCTTGGCATAGTAAGCATATCACCCCTTGGGAAATCACCAAAAATGTTGATTATTTTGATCACAAATCAAAATAGGTCAACCCCCTGTAGTCTAAAACTTGACATAAAAATATATTAGAATATTTTACGGTGTTTCATGGTCCTTTTGATGTGATTTAATGTGTTATTAGCCTTGGTCATGGTCACTTTTGGTCCTAAGTCATTTTATGTCACTTAGGGGTCATTTTAGAGTCAGTAGTAAGATTTGTATGATTTTATTAGGTGTCCAAGTGTTCTTAAATTATTTTAAACATCTAAAATGTTAAACCCTATTATTCCTTGTCATTATTAACTAAAAAACTTGTAGATGTTAAGTAGAATCAAGAAAACAATTGAAAGAAAGAAAGTTTTGGAAGTTTTATGGCCTATGGAGGAGTATGGAAAGTGTGGAAACCTCATGAAATGACCCTTAAGCTTCCTTGACTCCATTTATATGCTTTATTTTCTTTTTAATTACCAAAAATGGACTGAAATCATTTTTATTCTCCATCATTCCATTATACATGCAAAACTAGCTAATAGGTCTTTTGATGGTATGACTAGTAAGAGAGGTTTTAGGTAAAATTATATTTGTGTTATATATTAAAATTAATATGCTTCACATTAGTGGTATGAGTTTTAATAATGGTTTCCTATTATTTATGAATCATTCTTAATAAGTTGATTGTCTTAGTTTTCTTACTAATTCCCATACCCTATAGGTTTTGCTTCTATATGAGATTATACATAAAATATAGATGGATAAATTTCTTCAATAGGATGTATACATCCTTATTTCATGGTTCCCATTCTTATTTTCATTATTGTAGGTGGGTGGAGGAGCTAAACATCTCAAATTATAGGTTAAGGTCACCATTGCTAAGTTGTAGACATGATCATCAACTACAAAGGTTGTAATTTCCTATAATGGTCTCAAATTAATTTAACATGTTGTAATTTATTATTTTAATGTCATGTAAATCACTCTCCTCTTCCAATTTCACTCTCCAAGGATAATATCAAATAATTTACAACCAAGGATGTGACACACAATCAGTTCTTTACTTGAAATTGGCTAAGCCATGGTGTATGAAGATCTTAAAGATGTTTATGGAGATGACATAAGGATTTTCATAGGTTTAACATATTATTATAATAGTAAAAATCAAACCAAGATCTCAAGTGATGTATGTAGACTGTGATAACTAGTTTAACTCCATACATAGTCTATTGATGTGTACCTACAAGTGCCTACATGTGAATATCATGCTAAAATAAGGCATGAAAATTTATTAAAGTCTTTAATTATTATAAAAATCAATTATATGATTGATAGGAAGTCTAATGTTGATTGTAAGACCATTCACACTATGAATATGTCTCTATCTCACCTATATTGCCCTACAACTTGTAATTGTACTTATAGGTGACTTCCATAAAGACCTGGAGGTAGTAATGGAAGAATCTAAACTTGTTTTATCCCTCTTTAGAGATTTATAATGTTGAATATGTCATAGTAATTATTTTGAAACCATATAGTGGAAAAAAATATAAGGAGTTATATTTGTAGTTGGAATAGTTTTAGGGATTGTTTTCCTTAAAAACTATGAAATAGACCCCTAGCTGCTTTTGGAACTATCATGAAATAGTGTAAAAAGAGGTATAGATAGATCCTAAGTGTTCCATCATGAATCCCTAATATATGGTAACAAATTTCAAAATAAAGTGAGTGATTTGGCCAATAGGCTTCCATTTTAGAAGGATTTAAATATATGCATTTGTTCACTACAAACTTTTAGTGTTTACTATAGTGATTAAAACTTTAAATGATTATACAATCTAAGGTGGTAGTTTAGAGAAATTTATCTATAGTAAATAGTTATATGGATTTAAAATGAATGCTAATTAATATAAATATCACTTAGAGAGGTTGAATTATAGGGTTTTGACTTGAGTCACCACCTATAGGTGTGACATACCCTCAAAATGCCCATTTACAACCCAACTATAAGTATTTGTAAGTTCAAGGTATGAACTAAGAGTTAAAACCCTATAAACATGAAACACCTACAATATGGACATGTTTACAGAATCTCATAAGTAATAATAGGTTATTTACTTCAATTTCAAATATTGAAAACACATCTATAAGATCATTATTGTTCGAAGGGTGACCATATATAACCTAACTATAGATGATGGTACATTAAAAGTTATGATTATCTTTGGGTTAGCATGGCATAGGTATGATTAGAATATGTAAAAATAAATTAAATAAGGTATTAATTATTTTTAATAATATTTGGATCATGTCATATAAAATCCTAAACAAAATATTCCCCTATAGGCCTTTCTTTCTAGAATAAATGACATAGTCACAACTAACTGATAATTAGGTTTATCCATAATGTGGGTGCATCTTTAGGATTTAATATAGGTTTTAATATTCTCCATTATTGTAATGAATATAAAATAATAGTGACCACTTCATGAGATGGTCAAGGCATGGAAATAGAACACAGATAGGTAGCTCAAACATAACAACCTATAGTCATACCTAATATCCTACCCAGTCAATATTAAATTTAATGTGTCTTGGGTTTTAAGGTGGTTAGGGTTGATAGGAGTTTGAAAAACCCATAAAATTATGTGAATATGGTCCCAAAAAATTAATCCTTCCATACATTCAACTTATCTATGGAAATAGGGGAAGTTCCCTCAATCTATCTCAGATAGAGGGCACTCCCAAGATGAAAATTCTTTAGGTTCGTAGTAGGTCAATGATGAAAGGGAGTTTCCAAAGAGACTCAAATCCTTTAAATGAGATTTTGAGATATATTTTATACATTAATTAATATAGGTAAGCCCTCATAGGTGTTATAATTCAAGTATGATGGCTTGATCTCATAGGTATATAGTCATGTCCTTTAGGTCTAGTTTAGGCCTAAAGCCCAATTGGATGTCCAATACCACTCCTATGGATATATGATAATTTATAAAAAATTTAACACCTTTATGGATAGTTATAAGGTAATAAATATCCTTTGGTGTGTATATAAAAACCACATAGAGAGGTTAATCTTGGCTTCGATCAATTTAGGCTTTCACATGATGTAGAAAATAACTTGAGAAAGTAAATATGAAGGATCATACTAGCATGGATACTTATAATGGGAACCTAAGTATTTTTAATATGATAAATAGTATCTCAAAAAAGGTTTAGGTTGAATTTTTTGGAGGATTGACTGTCAGGATTGTATAAAAAATCCTTAAGAGCCGAAACATCTCAAAACCCTCTAAAACCTTGGTTAATGACCCGATGGATAAGATGTTTATATAAAGGAATAAAAATTAGATACTTTGAGTATTAAAGTGAATTTTAATTATATAATAATACCCATGTATCCTTCTCATCAATTTGGATTCCAGCCTACTTGTATGGATAGGGTGTAAAACTAGTTTTCTTGATAGTTTTATTTTTTGTGTAGGTACATAAAGGTTTTAAAGGATGTAAATAATTATAGGAGGAATAGTGTGACATAATATAACCTATAATATCCACTCAAAATTACCTCAGTAAGTACCTTCATCTCAGCTAATCCAAACTGGCATAATGAACAAAGAGTGATCACCAAGTGAGAAGATGAAAAATCTAATTAGGAGGCCTTTTAAGGTCTTCCTAATGAATATAATGGAATGATGAATGTTTAAAAGTGTAAAATCACATTATATATGGATTGGATTGGAAAAATGATAACCACCTTGGTACCATGTGTGAAGGGTGAGTGAGAAAAGGGTGATATGATTTAGGCAGTGTTAACTCATGTCTAGAAGAATTTCAGTGATTAGGGACAAAACCAATGCATGTTTGGGTTTTTTTATAACCCCCCTTTGATAACACAATAATATAATCTATTCCTATTTTTTTGTCTAATGATAATGTAAGGTCAAATGATGAAGGCAATTTCTAGGCAAGTAAATGAAGAGTCTTATGCTAGATTTTAGGAGTTTCATGCCTTGGAAGGACATTTATCCAAATAGAACTTGCATGGTATATCTCATAATTCATTATTATTATTATTATTATTATTATTATTATTATTATTATTATTATTATTATTATTATTATTATTATTATTATAAAACTCATTATCTTATCTTTCAAGTGTTTTTATGGATCTTAGACTTAATTCTTCTCTCACATTATATAAGTATTAGCCATTTTGGCTCTTGTATAATAATTACACACCATGTATGGTGAATCCCTAATGATTTATTATTTTAATTTGAATTTTAAAAATAAATAAAATCTATTTTTAGTTAATATATAATATTTTCAAAGTGTGTGAATGGATGTATAATGAATAGTTAAGAGATATTCATCAATCCTTGCCTTCTCTCAATCCTTCCATGTTTGATGCAAGTTGTTCTACTTTATCAGGTCATATGAAGTGTTGTAAAGTGTATAGGTTTATTTTAAAGTGTAAAATTATCATTAGTATCTAAAAATTATCTATGGTTCACTTACATATCACCTCCATATTGAAATACTAATGTTAAAACATTCTAGGACTTTGTAGCTAGTGTTGTAGGTCTTATTTCTTAGTGAAATAAGTATGATGGTCTTAAGAAAATCCTTATGGTGTATCACCCCCTTATATTATTTTTATTTAATGCATATTTATATCCATTTTCCCATAATTAAATGGTTATATTAGTTGATAAGAACTTTAAGGTTAATTCAGAGAGCTAGCCCTTAAATCTAGAGTTCTACTTCTACTATAGGTAAACCCACATACCTAAAAGTATTCCCATGTTTCCCAAATCTATAAGAGTCTTAAACGACCTCCTCTAGGGTGAAATATTTGGTTAAAATAATTAAATTGCTTCTTTAAATTTATTTTACTATGCCAAAAGGGCTCTATGTAGTTGAGAGTAAGGATATAACATTAAATAGTATTTATGAGGTGAACAAATCTCTTGAACAAAAGTTATGAACAATTTTATTGAAGAATAAAATGAGTTGGACCAAAGCCCTAAATAATTTACATGAAGAACCAAATGAGTTGAAAACTTTTTCCAAATAAAATTTCTAAATACCAAAATGTTAAACATTTAATTCAGCCACTTTTACTGATCAAATGTTTTGAATAAGAGTCCCAACCAATTTTACCGAATACTAGTTTTATGCCAGGTAATTTCACTAAAGATTTTTTCCAAATAAATTCTCTAAATACCAAAATGATCCAAAGTGGAAAATTTCTAAAATTTTTGTTCCTAAATATAAATTGGAAACTAATTTAATATATGATGAATAAAGCTATGGAGGCCCAATTTGTAAGTAGTAATTATGAACATTTATACCAGATAAAAATTTTGAAGAATAACTCTAAAAAGTAAGTTAATGAAAAGGTTTATATAGGTTTGAAGTGTTGAAAACTACCAAATATAGGCTTTTGAATAAAAATTACAAAGACAAAATACTATAAATCATAGTTTTGAACAAGTTTGCCAAAAAATTTCACCAAAGACCAATGTGAGCGAAGACTTGTATACACATAACTAATAAAAATAATTATTAGGTTAATCCAATTAAATAAAAAATGTTAATATGTTTACAAAATATAAAGGTTATTTTGATACATAAAGCTTTGTCTTTATAATATTTTTAGGATATGCCTAGACCTTTTTAGAAAGATAGTGGGTCCCTATTCTAGAAAAACATAACACGTCCAAACCACACAAAGGAAATGATGATATACCAAAAGTTCAAAGGGTTTAGATTAAATATAAAAGATAATAATCCTCCATCCAAAGCTCAGGATAGTAGTATGAACGCTTAAAAAATTTAAGGAGCTATCACCAAGAGCCCATTAATAAGTGCAACTAATGTTTCTTTGAGGGATGGGTAAAAAGGGATCAACATAGATAAATAAGGGTCACCAAATGGGAATCATATTCCATTATATGTTACTTAAAGAGATAGGGAGGGGCCAAAGCCTCATAATGACATTGAAAGGGATAAAATCAATGAATTAATCAATAAGTATAATAAAGGGAATAAGAAACTAGTTTATGTTCCTAGGGAGGTAGGGGTGTAAGATCTAGGAACTCAAACACATAACCTAAAGGAGAATTTAAATTCTATTATTGAGTCTTTAAAGGGTGAGAAAAAGATAGTTGAATTGAATAGGAGTTATATTTTCATAAATTTATAATGAGATGGTTCATGAGGAAGATTTCATATCTCAAAGGGAAATTAAAAAGCCTCAATAATATAATTAATGTTTAAGTAAAGAAAGATAGAGACATGTACTACAGTAATCAATTATAAAGACTTGGGGATAGGGTTGGGGCTTTGGAATTTGAGAATGATAAGCTAAAGAAAAAGATTAATTACTTGATCAATTGTAGTAAAGTAACTACACATTAAGGTATTCATAATATAAAAAAATTAAGGTCTCACCTAAATGGTTTTCTAGATTTGAATAATAATTATAAGGATAAGAATCTCCAATGTAGTGAGTTTTTCAATTACATTGATAAGGAAAATATGATTTTTATGAGACTCTAATTTCAAATGTATGAAAACTTGTTGGGAAGATGTGGCATGAAATGTGGATAGCTATAGTGTTTGTAGTATTTATTTGGTTGTACCTCAATTTTTTGGGGTTGTTTGATGTGTTTATGATATATTTTAGATACTTATATCTATTTTTGAGCTTAGATTTGTATTTCTATACTTTTGGTCTTGGTGATTCCTATGGTATTCTTTTGTATTAGATCTTATTGTAGGTATTGGGGTCCCTAGTCAAAAAAATAACCCACCTTTAACCTTAATAAAATAATAATGACTTATAGAGGAAATAATCCCAAGTATTTGATAAATCAGAACCTTTGGTTAACAAATTTAGATAAAAAATGAACCATTCCAAAAAATAATAATTGAATTAAACACACAAAAGAGGCTCTTAAAAACGACATACAACATATTTTTCTTACTCATACCCTATATATGTGTGTGAGGAAGTGATTTAATTTTACCTTTATTGTGAGGAATTTAGTCGAGATTTGGGATAACTATAGGTTTCATCCTAGTTTCTAAGAAAAAATCAAAAAATAGGGATACTTTGGCATTGCTCTACTACAAGACAGATGCCCATAGCCCCATCATAAGTACCATGGGTTCCTTCTCTTTCCTCCTTGTGTATTATTACATGATACATATTTGATATTTTGATCACCTTTGGATTTTTAATTAGGTTTGTTGGATCACTCTTTTTATGATACCTTGATTCTTATTTTTATTTTGTAGAATATTGCTAGAATAGGGAGAGGAGAAACCATAGTGAGATGGTATATATTAAAGCATAATTTTTACCAGATTATCCATGATAGATACACCCATATTAATGATTATTTCCTCAAAAAATTATTAACATAATAGGTGCATTTGATCTAGTGAAAGTGATAAATCTTTCTAAAATTTATATGTAGTAATGATAGTATCCTTTATATGACTAATTGAAGTATTCATTGGTAGAATGGTCATGATTAATTTTCATTTTACATAACTAAATTATAAAAATATGAAATATAAGGGTGAAAAATCCTCTAAGTAAACAAGTTATGTAACTTTGCTTGGTGTGCTTTCCATAAGATGATATTTCAGCTTACGAACATGTTATAAGATTTTTTATGGGTTGGAAACTTGGTTTATCATGATAGAGGAAGTCAATTAGGCTACCATGGGATAAAGAAAAATGTCTAATTTATAAAGTAGGAAACTAAATTATGAAACAAAAGGTTGAAAATAAAAAATGTTAACCTAAGAAGTAGAGAATATATTCTTAAAATATACATATATATGTATATATATATATATATATATATATATATATATATATATATATATATATATATTACTAAATTAGTAAATCTATGGTAATCCTCTCTTACCACAACATATTTTTTTACTTATGGACATCCCTAGATGGTACATCCATGAAGTAATGCCTCAAAAACTATCTTTTGATTGCATATGTCATCACATTACATTGAAGGTCCCTCAAATGTAAATCATTATTACCCATGATCTATGAAATCTAATAAGCTCTAATATACAATGGGTTAGACTTGTCATGTTATCCTTTCTTGTCATGGGCTTTGTCCCATAGAAGCACAGGGTTAGATATTTTTAATGCTTTATTTTTTTTCTTTTCAATCAAACCACCTTTTAACTATGGCTTGATGTTTGATCAAATTATCTAAGGTCTCAATCCTCAAGTATTAGATTTTTATTATATACAGTAATCATTACTCCACCTTCTCACTTGGTTCTATGTATTCCTACATAAAATGATATGTTGACAATTTAATCATGATTGGGAAAATCAGTTGTTTCTCATACAAAAACAAGTAAGGCAAGGTCTTGATGGCTTGTTTATATCTTGTTTGATCAACCCATAGTTCATACTTTAATAGATTATTCTAATTTATAGGTTTGTCTACTGTTGACTTTTTAATGGTGTTAATCAGGTTCTTGTCTATTAACTCAACCAATCAATTTTATTTTAGGTAACGGTTGGACGATGACATATTGGTGATTTAATTATCATGAGCCAATTAAATAAATTTAACCTATTATAATAATGGCCCATTATAAAAAACTAGAGAAATTGGGGTACAAAATCTAGTTATGATATTTTATTATATAAATATGATTACATATTGTGCTCTTAAATGCGTTGTAGCTACGTATTCAGTCTATCATGTTCAAAAGTCTATGATAATGATTAATAAATTAGGACTAGTTAAACAATTGGGGTTAATGACTCAAATGAAGTCTAAGCCCCATTGAGAGAATAGTCTCCCTTCAATAACATGTTGTAAAGGAATTGTTTCACATACTTCTATTTTTGTTAGGAATTCGTATTCATGAAATGTTCTAGCATGAAAAAGTTCATCCTTTAATATTGTTGGCTAATATTAACCCATTTTGAGGATATTTTAAGCCATGGTGTTTCCAAAGGGATGACCACTACCTATGTTATGGTGTAACATTATTATAATTTTCTAAATTTTTTATCATGATAAACATCTCAAGTAGATGCCTTCATAATTCATTATGTACAGGATCCATTTTATGATCATGTAATCATCTGCTTTGAGTTTCAAATTTATACTTTTTTATCTTTTGATTTCTTGAGAGTAAATACCTAAGATTAAGTATTGAATAATGTTAGTATAGCAATATCCTTTAGATACTTGGTATTCATAAACCTATGCAATGGTTATGCACAGGTCAGGCTCAGTCATGAGATGAATGATGCCTTAACCTATAAAAATCTTATAAATATTGATTTATATGTCAAACTCCTATAGTTTTTCCATCCATTTTCCTATGTGTTCTCACAATTCATTTTTTCCCAAAGTGAGCTTAATATAAGTATTCAATACAATGATGATGGTCTTGTTCCTAAAGATGTAATGCTGAAATTTATTTACCACTTTGACAAGGATAAATATTTGTTTATCTATCATATAATACCTAATTTTTGGCTCATTCAATTTTGTGATCATGAATGTAATAGGGTGATTATTTTATTCTTTATTATAGGTAATCATGGTGGTAATGGTATGTTTTGAAGTGAATGAATACAAGAAGAAATCTTTAGTGAAGCCTAGAATTATCAGTATTTGGGCTTGAGATATTATATCTTTAATGTATTCAAAATACTTTTGGTCTATATTATCTATTCCACTTTAGCATATTGATTTATCATTGCATTCAAAGGTCTAATGATTTTTGTGAATCCTAATATAAAATTTATCATAAAATATATCTTCCCAAAGAAATATTTGAGTTCCTTCTTGTTATTTGGGAATGCGATTTTTGATATCCCCTATATTATATCTACGTCAATTGTAATTTTGTCTTTGGTGAATATGTGTCTAAATATCTTTCCTTTCATGATGCTAAACATAATGTAAAACCTTATGCATCTTTCAAATATTGACTGTATGTGGCTCACATGATCAATTTTGTCTTTTGAGAAAACTATGAGGTCATCCATGTAAATGATCATACATTTATCTATCATCCCTTGGAACACATGATCCATGGCTCACTAAAAGGAAGCTCCCACATTAATTAGACTAAATGGCATCATCTTATATGCATAAGTACCCCAATTCATTGTGAATTATGTCTTTTTTATGTCCTTTGACTCTACTAACATCTGCTTATATCCTAAAAATCTATCCAAAAAGGACATAATTCCTAAACCGCTTTCTATCTTGATGACCTCATCTAGGGAAGGCAATAGATAATTGTCTTTATTAGAAGCTTTATTTAAGTTTATTATATCAACAGAGTCTAATTTCCTAATTCTTATTATTTAATGTAACTAAATTAGCCACCCAAGTAAAATTTATGATAGGGAAAACTATTTTTTCACTCAAAAAAATTTCCACTTTCTTTAAAAGAGGTTTTAGGATAGGATTTATCAATCATTGTATTTGAATAAATGGTTTATGTTCTAACTTTAGTGGGATTTTATGGGTGATGATCCTTGGTTTGAAAACCTTAAAGTCTTCATATGTCCATGCAATAAAATCCTTATATTGGGTGAGTAGATTCTTCATCCTTTGTCTTTTTTGTAGAGTGCACTTGATACCAATGTTAACATAGTGCAGGTCATATTAAAAAAAATTATTCTCCCTTTTGAATTCAAATTCCTTTACTTATAGTTTCCTTTGTTTTTATGCTTTAGGATTAAACCATTCATAAAGAGACATGATTGTCCTTTAGATGAATGACTCCTTCCCCAAATTATTCTTAGCATAGGTAATTAATATCCTTGTCATCAATGATTTGAGACTCAAATTACCCCAAGATAGTCAAGAAATGGATTATCTACTGGTCATCACCAAAGGCTTAAAAATTTTCCATGTTATCAAGAATAGATGAATAAGGTACTAGCTCAATGGAGAATCTTTGTACCTTGTATTGTTATAGAAGTACCAAATTGGTAGCTAAATCAACCAGTGAATCTACATCTTGATTTAATTATCTAGGCATATCCACTATGTTTAAGGACTCAATAGACTGAATCAAATCTTAGGTACTATGTTTGTACCTCTTTACTTATGATAGCTTGAACTAATATTTGTTCTTGACTTGAATAATTACCAGTTCCAAATATCCATAAAGTATTTGTTTGACATTATTTTTGAGATAAAAATGCAATCCCAAAATTAGCACCTCATATTTTGCTCTATTATTAGTGCAAGGGAACTCTAGTTTTTATGTTTCCAAGTATTATTGATTTGTGGTCCTCTAATTTAATGCCAATGATGAGTCCCATAAATGTCTTGTTCTTGTCCTCATCATCACACTCATCCTTCTTGTTTATCATGCTTTCCCATAAAATTTCCTTCTTCAAATATCCATAATCTTGTAAATAGAATTATGTTGCCATATTATTTGAATAGTTAGAATTATGTATTGGAATTAAATGTATGATAACTATCCTCTTCTATAGGACACTTTTTATATAATGTGTTTTAATATGTTTTGGAGAAATATTTATGTAGCACAAAACATCTTGTAGTAAATGAATCTTATCACATGAACATATCTTGTAGCCAATACATGACCAAAGTCGTGGATAAACCAATTTTGATTCCTCTTTCAATCAAATCATATAAATAAATATAACCTCCATGGAGGTCAATAAGGATGAAATTGAAGAATTAAATAACTTTGTTTGTCATATAAAAATGTTATAGAATTCATATGAAATGTGACTTTAGAAAAAGGAGCCAATTTTGGTTATCTTAGGTTGAATGTTTCTTAGATTAGAGCATATATTATTTTGTATAAAATAATATCCTCTATGGTGTGTGTGTGTGTGTGTGTGTGTGTGTGCGCGCGCGCGCGCGCGTGCATGCGTGCATGTGTTTGTGTGCACGTGTAATAATAAGGTTCAGCAAGTAGTATATATTGATTAGAGAATTATCAAAAGTTCATTTTTTCAAGTAGTTGTTATTGTAATTTCTTATAGTAATTCATTGTTGCATTTTTGATTAATATGAATGAGTATTTTTGTGTTCAATTTAGTGTTGTGAGAGGAAGGATTCAATCTAGAGTTAGAAGGAGGAAGGTCCCCTTTTGGAATACTTATAGTAACAATTCAACCCATTTAAATGGCTAAACATTACATTTACTACATGATTTTGACATCTTAGATAATAATTAGCAGAAGGTCAAATTATAAGATTAAGTGTGCACATATAGTGATGTCATCCTATCAAGTCTACCTCCTTGAGTTGACATTTAAATTAAGTATAAGGTATAGGTTTATGGTGACTCTCCTTATTAATTCTAATTAAAATAAGTTCATCTAATTTTGAATTAATTTCTAGCCATTTTTTGGCACCATTATCAAGGAAGGGTGTCACACACTTATAATCTTAAATATTGATAGAAATTATTTATGGATGTTTATTGTTTTTATTTATAAATATTTTAATTATTTAGATTAAATATTTATTGAATTCATAGTTTTAATTTCCCTTTTTATATGTAGGATAGTGGAAATTTCAAAAAACCCCATATTACTAAATTTGTGTAGGTAGGGTGGGAAAAAAGTTTTAAATAAAGAAGAAAAATTGGTTGACGTACATGCAAAGCCAAAAGGACTCTATAGGGAGATTTTTTCTTGAATCATCAACCATTTTTGTAAGATCATAAATTCATCCTATAGCAGCTAAGGAACATAAAGGAATTCTTGAATATCACTCATAATTATCAATATAAGAGGTAGAGAAGGAGGAATTTTTGGCTGGATTGGTGGTACAAGATAAAGACCTTGAAGAGGTTCATACCCCTGGGAGAGACCCACATGTACCACCTTTGATAATTCCCACCTTATCCCCTCATACTCAAGAATCTAAAGTTTTCTTCCGTCCATCACCCAAATTTCTTTCTAAAGAAGCATTCAAGGTCATTCTTACTCTTAGAAGAAACACTAGGCCAATAAAATCTTCCAAATTAGAAAGACTCTTTGTTGAGACATAAGCTGAATCTTATAATAAAGCCACACCATCCCCATTATATAAGTATCCATACATTATTGAGAAAAAATATAAAATTTCCATTTTATACACCCCATGAAATAAAAGAACTGATAGGAATTTTGAACGGTGAGTAGCAACAAATTCTAGTATACTAACACAAAGAGTATTCATGTGGGATCATTAGGAAGAAAAAACTACCAAAGAGTTTGCTACTTTCAAATTTCCTATCATTACTCCTAAAAGAAAGGCACCCATGAATAATATCCCTTACTTTTCACTCCCTAACTTTAGGGGAAAAACATTTGAGAAGTTAGACATCTTGCATTTTGATTTTGACATCTTATGTTGTAGCTATGATTATAATCAAGATGCTCAAAAACACAAATTATTTCTAGCAACACTAAAAGATGCATCACTTATATGTTTCATGGGACTTGGAAAGGATTCCATTTATACTTGGGAAAAAATGAAGGAGAGGTTTTTGATGAAATACTGAGACTATTATTGGGGTAGGAACTACAGGAGAGATGGCATAATTCAAATGACACAAGCTTATGATGAGTCATTATAAGAAAATATGGAAAGATTTTTGTTTAGCTTGAAAAAATCCAAATAGACTATAATGGAAAAATAATTAGTCAAGATAATATTAATAAATGGGATTAGACATGATTGTCTAGAGGCACTAGATCTAATGTTTGGTGGTGATATTTCTATACTACCCTTTGATGAACTAACAGTTCTATGTATAAAATACTCTAGATCAACCATATATAAAAGTAGGGGTAGAACACTTGCTACAACATCTCCAATAGGACTATCTAAAGGTGAAGTTAGTGACCTACTCCAAGACATGAAGCAAGACATTATCAACAACCTAGGTACTTAGCTTGATACATTACATACATGGAGGAAGCGAAAAAGAAATTGAGAAAGCCTTAGCTACCTATTACTTTGAATGCAAAAATTAAAAGGTGGATTGTACATGGCATTCTATGAAAGCTCAGGTAGCCAACATAACTAAGGAGAATCTTGAAATAGTTGAGCTACATTCCATAGGAGAAGATGAGAATTAAGTGTTTTTCATGGTTCAATGGAAATCATGGGTACAAAAATTAGGTATGCCATCAAACTCTATGTTTACAAATTCTTAATTCTTAAATAATCCTCAATATAGTTCTTAGATGAATATAGCCAATCAAAATTAGTCCCAAATAAATTATTATCTACCCTAAAATCACTTATGGATGCAATAGAATGGACAACAACCTCAACCTGGGTAATTCTAAAACTAGCAATGGTTTTTTCCCTCTAATCCATGATAACAATGATGGAGAGGTAATCAAGGCTTTCCCCAATAAATGAAACAACCACAACAACACCATGCCTTAATGCCAAACACTCAACAACCTATTAAAACCACTCAATTACCTACCTAGCCCATCCCCAATCCTAACAATAAGTTGAATAAACTAATAAAATCCACTTAAATAATGTAATATCCAACATACACCTTGGATATTAATCAAGTTCAACTTCACTCAAGTCATGTTTTTCCACAGCCCACCTCACCCATAATCACAAAACACTTTGAACCAAACCCACTCCATACTAATCCATAGCCAACCATAGCAAATCTTGAGCTAAGTCCATCTAAAAATAAAAAAGAATCTAACAATCCTCCTTTTACAGAGAGGTTGAACATATCATGTCCTAAAATAGATCCTAAATTTGATATCTTAGGATAACTCAAGAATGTGTGCATAAAAACTCCACTCTTTCAAGCAATAAATGATGACCCTATCGACAATAAGGTTTTTAGAGATAAATGTTTAAAAAAACCAGGAAGAAAGAAGAAGGATCCTAAAAAAATCTAGGTCATTGGCCAACTAATGAATATTATGTTGGGAAATATAGTCCCCCAAAAATATTCTAATCTTGAAAGTCCTATACTTAATTTTAGCATCCATGGCCAACCCATCTCCAATACTTTAATTGACATGGATGAAACCATGAATGCGATAACCATGGAGACCATGCAGCAACTAAAAATCACAACTCTCTATCTAATACCCACTACCTTCTAGATGGATGATAGATCAACTATTAAGCTTGAAGGGATTGTTGAGGAACTCACTATCATAGTGGACTCCTCATAATATTCATTAGACTTTATTGTCCTAAAACCAAAAATCAACTTGGGGGATTATCCTCTCATCCTTGGATTCCCATGGTTGGACACCACTGATGCTTTTATTGGTTGTAGGTTAAGGAAAATGCTACTTTCCAATGGAAATGACACTAGGAAACTAGTTCTTTATCTACCATCCTATCCTTCCTCAAATGATGGCCCAACCCCTTGGATTGATGACTTTGAGGAAGTTATCTCCTTGCAAACTCTCTACATAATTGATCAGAGTCTAGCTCTATAGGCACAAGAAGAAGACACTATCCTTATTGGTATCATACAAAATACATATCGATAGGATCTTATAGCCACAAACATGTTGGAATATATACCATGTCCTCTTCAGAATACTTTTCCTAAAAATGATCTTATCAAAACTGCAAGAGACATTTGGAGAGTCCATAAATTGAGTCCCCATGAATGTATTTATGCTCCTTTAATCACTAAGATATAAACCATTATTTATTTAATAAAGCCAATAGACATTCTACCAAATAAACCTCTCAACATCAACACCTCCTTAACATCCTAGTAAGAAAGTCAGTTACTTATAATTTCATAAAATCACACAACATCATTTTCCTGGGATTACCATGACATGAGATGAATACCCCCAAATTTATGCACATATCACATTTACATCAAAAAAGAATGCAAACCTATTTACAAACTCCAACAATGAATGAAATTTGTAGTTAAAGGCATTATCAAGACCGAGTTGTAAAAGCTCTTAGATGTAGAATTTATTTATCCTATTTTAGATAGTTAGTGGGTCTCTCCCCTAGTAATTTTTCCTAAAAAAGGGGAAAATGACATATTTGTGTTGACTATCAAGAGTTAAATACTGCTACCAAGAAGTAACACTCCCCTTCTATTTATTGATCAAGTGTTGTATACATTAGTAGGGAAGAAGTAGTTTTCCTTCCTAGATGGCTATAGTGGTTATAATCAAATATGAATTTCTCCATAAGACCAAGATAAAACCACTTTTACTTGTTTTTAGGGAACCTATACCTATGTCATCTTACCATTTGTCCTTTTCAATTCCCTAGCTACTTTTCAAAGGGTTATTTTGAGCATATTTTCTGATCTCTCCCATGATTGTGTTGAAATCTACATGGATGATTTCACTATATATAGGTAGACATTAAAATAAATGATGATCAACCTAGTGAAAGTTATTCAATGCTACCAAGACCACCAATTGTCTCTAATAAATGAAAAATGTTATTTTAGACACTCAAAAATATCCCCTTGACTAGCTTTCAATTTTGCATCACCTTGGACCTATCAGTTAACTATCTACATAGTTAATTCACCCTTAAAACACCTTTTTAAACTTTGAAATTTATTAACACACCTAAGACACTTAAGAAACATCAACTTAGACTCATTTTATCCTTTTTATACTTAGGGGTACAACTGTCGATCGTCAGCATAACCATTGATGATTAGCCTAACCATAAATGGTCAGGTATCTAAACCTACAACAAAAAAAAACATCTAGCTATAGACCAATAATGCATAAGCAAAATGGAAACTTTCCCTTGCATACCTTACAATTTTCCTTCTCTTTAAATCAACATCTTTATCCTAGACCAACTTAGCAAATTTCTCTATCCTTAGAATTTTTATGCTATAAATGCAAGGATCTTTGAAGAGTTGTGGATCCAAAAAAATGCATCCAGGATCTCTTGTTTTCTTTATGTAGGCATCCAAGACCTCAAAACTCTATCTACATGAATTTTAAATATTGGAGTATTGTTATACTACCCAACTTCTTTTAGGTTTCAACTATCACCTACTTGGCATCAAACATGTGTCCTTTTGTTTTTAGTGTTTTCTTTCTTCATCAAGTTTATTTGTTTTGATCAATTCACCTACACATCATTTGTTACCTTTAGAACCCATATTTCACCTCTTACCCATCAACCACATTCCCTCAACTCCATTTCAACAAACTACCTAATTTCTACATGTAATCATAGCTAGTTACTATAACCATCAACAGTTATAGAAACCATCCCTAGTCATCTAACTATCGATAGTTAGGACAACTATTGCTAGTCACCCTAACCATCGATGGTCACCTATCAGGTAAAATAATAGTTTGTTATTATAGACCTCCTCACACCCCACAAAACCTTCTTTTGGGTTCTAAACTATCTACAAACCCTACTCAGATCCTCTAAACCTGACCTTGATACACTTGCACATGGTATTGACCCATCATGCTATATTTTATACTAAATAGGCATGTTATTTATTTTCTTACATAAGCATTTATATTCTTATCAGTTTATCATCTTTCATTTCTATTATCAGAACATTTTTATCATTAGGGGAGTGGATTAATAGTCATATAAGGGAGCTTTTGCTTCTTGGATCTAACATGTTGCTAAGCAGTCCACCATTCATACTCATCTAACAAATAATTTGTTTTAGTGTGGTCTTATTTCAGGTAGTCCTTCCTCACCAAAAAATTTCTCTCACTTTGTTTGGTCATCAATGAGTGCAACATTTACCAGGTACACACCCCTCATCTATTATTTCTCTTCTCTTTCCTAAAAGTTAGAAATAGAGTTAGAAAAAGTAGGAAACATTTTTGTATGCTCGATGGGACCCCTTTTGGTTTCATTGTCCTTTTTAGGCATATAGTTACATTAGTGAAAATTCATGTTCTTGAATTTCTATTATTTCTAAATTCTAAAAGATGAAAAAAATATTTTATCTTCTTTTCTCAAAATCAAAAAGAAACAAAAAAGTTTTCATCTTAAGGATAGGTTATTTTTACATCGTATATTAAGTGCATTTTTATTTTTTCCTTGTTTGCATGCAAAGATATCAAAATTTTCTTTTGGGTTAAAATTGAGTGCATTCATTGTCTTTTCTACTTAATGCTTCGATCACCTATATTAACTAAAATCATTTTGGATTAAGAATAACACACTTATATTACACTACCAAACCACTTACATAAAATAAACATCAAAACTTACTTGAGACAAAGCCCATTGAGATTTTGTCACCCTTTAGATCACCTTAACCTACCTGGTGATCCCACTTGGATTTAATTACCAAGGGGAGGACCCACTCCATTCCCTAATAGAGTATAAACTCTAGACAAATGGTATATATTGGATAAGTGGCCTAGCTTGGCTTCGGGTTCATGAAGTGAGGGGAACAAGCCCCTAGTACCAAGCCACATACATGATCTAGTGTAAATTTTTGGAGTACCAATATTTAACCCAAAACCATCCTTAGATGGATTTTATAGTAACCCATTTTCAAGCCAATTTCCCCTTTCACCCTCTTTAAGGCATATGCCAAAAGTTATTTCAAATGAATCCTAGGATTAATTACACTTTTAGTGTGTGCTTTGCTTGCTTTGGATTTTTATTTGTTTGCTCATTGTTTGAGGTGAGAAGTTTTTTATCCATTTCTAATTTCTCATATGGTATTAACTAGACAATAAGTGAGAAATCAAAACAACCAACCACCATATTCTTCTTCATCCTCATGTATGGATTACACCTTAGATGTTGATAAATCACCTCATGCTTTGCTACACCATTCTTCCCCACCTACCATACCTCGAATAATTCTTGAGGGAGATCTATATTTTTCCATATTTTTTTATAACAACTCCATGGCTTTGCAACACTATCTTAATACCTTAGCCTATTGTACTTCAATGGTTTTAGTTCCTCTTATGGATCCACCCTATGGTATATCACACCACCTTATGTTTGGTGTTACATCAACCTAACCTTTCATTATCCAATCTTATTCTTCTACCATTTGTTCATCTACTACCACCACCAAGACACCTATTACCCCAACCAATACTTCTAAAATTTGCTCAACTTTACCCCTTATCACTTATACCCCTTTTATTGGAACAATTTCTTCCACACCCATGTCTACCATTCCCTCCAACTTAACTAATATACCAACCTTATCCCCCTTTCAGAGCTTGGTGTTATCCATACCACAAACACTCCCTCTCATTATCACTATGGTCACTACACTTCAATAACCTATAAGTACTTTAGAATTACCAACCCAAACTAGGCCCCCATTAACCAACCCAAATGTACCCCTAAACTAACTATTATCAGTTCCCATACAAGCCCCTACAACACCTTATAAATATATTCCCAACCTATAAGGATATATTACACCTTCCACTCAACCCTTAATTCCTATCAATTTTGCTGGCATATTATCCCAACCTCAAGTCACCACATAACAATATGTGACTACCTCTATACCTCCTACCACCCACCAATTCATAGCTAAAACCTAACCTCAATAGAACTTACCACTAAATTATACAATTACCCAACCCCAAACTGACCTAATAAGGATGCTCGTAGATAAGATGACCCAACTTGGGTCATCTATCTCTGGGTCCTAACATTTTATCCTATGACCAAATTTATAATGAGCCTATCAACCCATCTATCCTAATTCATTCTTATCCTACTTAATGGGAGCTCCCTAAATTCTACAAGTTTCAGGTTAAGGAGGATTCTCAACAACATTTGAGGTAATTTCACTATTCTTGTTACTTGATTGCATATGATGATGCCTTCCTCCTCTAAACCTTCCCTATGTCTTTATTAGGACTTGCCTTGGATTGGTACAGTGCCCTTCCTACGCATTCTATCTTTTCATTATCCCAACTCACCTAAATCTTCTTAGAACATTTTTTGGTGAACATATCTAAGAAGGTCTCCATAACCAACCTCTATTCTATCAAGAAGTTTGATGATGAATCAATTGTTGACTTCATTTCATGATGGTGAGGTCTAATTAATAATCTATCATTTTTACTACCCCAAATGAAACTCATTAAAATTTTCTGTAGGGGTTATAGAAAACACATTGCTCCCACCCTTTAGGTGAAAACATTTAAAACCTTTGATGAAGCATTCACAATGGCATGCAAACTTGAAAACCAAGCCATAGACGAAGGTAAATTGAAATTGTGAAATAAGAATTCCACTTTTAAACCTAATAACCCCTCTTCCAAAAAAACATCAAACCCAACCAATGCCAAAGCTAAAACATCTACAAATGTGATTTTCTTAAAAATTACACCACCCTTGAATGTTAACCCATCACATCAAACTACTCCTTCCAACCCTTCTCACCCACCAAACCAAAATAAAAATTGGGTTTCACCTAGAAAATTTACACCTATAGGAGAATATTATTCCTCTATACTAGAAAAACTACTCAAATCTAGCTTCATCCAACTTCCACCAATCAAGCCACCTCAACAATTTGACCCTTCTCATCATATGCCTAGGTGGTACAATGAAAATGACTATTGTGCTTTCTATCAAGTCATTAGACATGATATGAATTAGTACAACACTTTTGGAAGCCTTAACCAAAACTTGATTGATAATTTTAAATTATTTTTTGACAATCCCAACACACCTCCTAATCATTCCCTCAATATTTTTTGCAAAGCTTTTCCTAACTATGCTCCACCTACCCAACCCATGACAACCAACTTAAACCATCATCATCCCATGAGGTACACATAATAAACATCATCATAAATGAGCCCTTGGTGGATAATCCCAAAATTTATATTTCTCTTTCACAAACCTCACCTATAGAAGAAGAAAGTTCACATCTTATCCCTTTAGAGTCCCAAATAGAAGAATATATAACCCTTATATCTTCACTTGATCAAACCATGCCCATGCCCACTTCTCCTTTCATAGAATTAGTTGTCAATTTAACCACCTATTCTTCTACCCCACCAAATGAAATGATAAAATTCCCCTCTTTTCCTTTAGATACCCTAGCAAAGAAAGGAAGTGGGACCATATTTATACCAATGATCAAAGAACCATCTCCTCCCTTAATCACCCCATAAATGACCATCACCTCATTTATCAAACTAATAATTTTATAATATTCTAACTCAAGTAAAGATGAAGGAACCCTACCTTCTTCCTCACCTCAGGGCTTAACATTTGAAATGACTAATCAAGGAACCAAACCTATTTACAATCCCTTTTCTCAATTAGTGCAAAGTCTAGAATTTTCCTCACAACCTAACTTAGATAGAGCCACCTTTTGGAACCATCTGGGGTTCCCATACCAAAATAAATATAAACCATCAACCTCATTTTCATCCACCCTTAAACCTATTATCACCCCATGATCAAACATTCCTTACTCCCAAGACATGAGAGAATCGTATTACCCACCTCCACCCAGATCATCTCATAATTTTCTCACTAGAACAACCAAGAATCTAGGTATCCTTCCCACACCTAACATCACCCATATGCCCATCAAATTAGACCTAACCCCCTATAATCCACCTAACCAACCACCAACCAGGACAAGTAGAAGGGTGCAGTTTCCTAAACCTCATCTTTAAGCTTAACCTATGCCATCTCTTTCTCATTTACCATATATTTTGGGACCCCACCCTTATACCTTCCCATCCACCTATTCTACTTTAATCAAACCAACACCCTTTTCTATGCCTACCCCTCCACTACCCAAGACATTGACTTCTTCATCATCCTTAGTTAGTTTATCCCCCTCCACTTTCCCACCTATTATCAACCCCTCATCCTCTACTTTCAAACCATCCACTAGTAACCTAATCATAGCTAAGCTAACACAACCCAAACCATATACCAAAGTTGCTCAACCACTTACCTTTTTTAAGGTCAAGATCACACCTAAGAAGGTTCTTATTACCTTGATGAACATTTCAACACCCTCAAAACCTTTTAATGAATCTTAGTTATTTTATTGAGGTTTTTACAAACAACCTCCATTAAACTTCCACCTATTAAGCCATTCAACTCCTCTGCTACCAAACCCTATTGGTTATATGATACTCATTCTACACATACCATAAGACACCAGGACATGACATGGAGAATTTTAAAGCTCTCCAACCTCTTTCTCACTGCTTATATGATGATGATTTTATATTGTCAAATGAACCATTGTCACATCCCTTACAAACCCAAATACAAACCTAACTAATTCAACCACCATCCCAACCTATGCTAGCTCCCCCACTTTTACCTAAAAGTTAGGGGGAGGAATTGAGGCAATCACCTAGTCCACTCGAGCCTGTTGTCCATATCATCCACATGATTACCCTATCTTGAACTCAACCAAGAGGTAAAGGAAGAGCTAATGTGTCTATCCTATGGACATATCCATCAAACTCCCAACCTTCCAACTAATCCCCAACACCAATTCCTTCAACTACTCCATCACCAAGGCCCAAGGTGTCCATCCTTGGTACCCCTTCATCTAACCCTTTTGAATCTATTAAATGAATCATGTTGAAGCAAACCTATTAGACCCTTATCAAAATGAGTCTTTACGAGCTAATAAACACATTACCTCACCACCAATAGGGATTGATAGAGGCTCTAAAATCTAGAGAGGTTTAACTAGATGACCCTCAAGCTTTGGCATCCTTTGTTGTGGCCCTTTGACATTCTACCATCATCACCTTCTAGTATTTTAAGATACCTCCTTCTCATTTTGAGGATCCTAACCCTCCTCTCTTTGTAATCATATACATTAATCATACTTGCATCAAAAGGGTAATGATCAATGGTGACACTGGCATTAACATAATCTCATCCCATACTTTCAATTATCTATGTTAACCAAAAAACATCATGGTTGAAAGCATAATAGATTTTTTCTCTTTTAATGATAAAATAACTACTACCTTGGGGACCATTGTCTTCCAAATGTGATTGGGTCCTTGCACTATTATTAAGCTATTTTATGTTTTAGAAGGTGAATTTCAATATAAAATTATACTTAGACACCCTTGGATCCAAGCTATGAGTTTTATCCCATCTAATTTACACTATTGTGTCAAATTTGAACATTAAATATAAGTTATAACCATCAAGGCCAATCCTAGTCCTTATACATCTTGCAACATGACCTATAGGCCTAATGATGTCCTTCTTCCACATTCATCTCCCATAAAGTTAACTAACCACATTGACATAATTACACCACTAATCATGACCTATATTTCTTCTACCATCAATAACGATGAAGCCTCAACTAGTGCATATATCCCTTCTTCCTAGATTCCCATTGAGGGTTCCTTGGCACAAATTTTCCAATGTCTCTCCCTTGGGGAATATCAAATTTTTGCCTTAGATTTTTTCATCCTCTGCATGATTATGGGAAAATCACAAATGACCCTTCTTATGACCCCAATATAGGATCCATCATCCCCTTTGCACTTCCCAAAAATCACACATATTTTGTCTATGAGGGACATGATCAACCACTCCTCACTCCTATCATGACTCCATATATTCAACCTTTCAATTCTGATTTCTCCTATCTAATTAGTACATCCTTTGCCAAAAACTATCATCATCATTATGCTTGGAAAGGATTTAGTATGGGACTTTATGAATAAGGACCTCATGAATTTCCCATTATCAAAATTTAGAAACCTCATGAGTTCTTTGGGTTTGAGTTTAAACCACTAGAAGATTACACCTCACCAAAACCTATTGCTACCCCTATGGAAGAAATTCCATCCTCATCTAGTTCATCTTCCCAATCCAAAGACTCTGACATCATCCCATCTTTTTTTTTTTTTTTGATTAATACCATTAGTCTAGGCCCACTGACCTATCAATAAGGTGGACAAGCCAAAACCTTTCCCCTCATCCATCCTATGATGATTGACTATGATTCACCCACCATTCATACCATTCAACATCAAGACAATGATTTCATCTTCACCTATCTTGGTATAGGAAATTATTCTATCCATAAATCTCTCCCTCCTAAAAACCAAACCATGTTTAATGAATCAACCATTGAAATTAACTTAGGGACCTAGGAGGATCCTCATATCGTTAAAATTTTCTAATCTTTAAACTCAGATGAGCAACAATATTATCCCACCTTCCTTAAAGACCATAGCAACACATTCACATGGTCTTATCAAGATATGCCCAAGATTGACCCCTCCATCACTCTCCATAACATTATTACCCATATTGAGGCTAAGCTAGTATAGGAAAAGCTTCACAAAATGTACCCTTGTATAGCTCTTCTCATCAAATAAGAACATAAACATCTTCTATCCATTAACTTCATTCAACCCATTAACTATCCATAATGGGTCTCCAATATTATTTTCATTACCAAACCCACTAGGGGACTCCATATTTGTGTGGATTTTTATGACATTAACCTTGCATACACTAAAGATGACTTTCATTTACCCAACATCAACCAACTAGTTGATCCTACCATGGGCCATGAGATATTATCCCTCATGGATGGATTTTCAAGATATAATCAAATCCTGATCACCCCCTTAGATTAACAGAAAACCACCTTCATTACTCCTTGGTTAACCTTTTGCTATCACATCATGCCTTTAAATTTAAAAAATATAGGTGTAAATTATCAATGATCCATGACCTATATCTTCCACAATATTATCCATAAGATTGTACAAGATTATGTGGACAATATCCTCAAGAAATCCAAACACTACAAGGATCATCTATTTATTCTTTCTATCATATTCAATCGACTAATCCAATTTCATGTCTGGCTCAATCCTAAGAAATGCATTTTTAGGGTCCTCATTTGGAAGCTCCATTGATTTATCATTTCCATATATGGAATTAAAATTGATCCTGCTAAGTTCATGGCTATCCTAGAAGTGCCTCCTTTAAAAAAGCTTAAATAAATTCATAATCTACAAGTGAAACTCCAATCTATCCATCACTTCATCTCCCAGCTATCAAATAGATGCCAACTCTTTCACCATCTTCTGAAGAAAGACACCCCCTTTATATGGACCAAATATTTTCAATAAGCCTTTGATTCACTCAAGGAGTACGTACTTTCTCTACCAGTTCTTATCCCTTTAGGGATGACCAACCTTTCTACCTTTACATATCTACCATTTATCACTCTTTAGGGGCAATACTATTTCATCGAGATGAACACAATAAACATTAAGTCATCTATTATATTGTCCACACACTTTTAGAATATGAGACATGATATACCCATCTTCAAAAGCTTTTTCTTGCTCTCATTTTTTTCACCTCTAAACTCTATCATTACCTTCTCAATCATAAAATATATGTTATTACTAACATCAACCCAATCAAGTATATGCACTCCAAGCCATACCAAAATAAGTGTATGGATAAGTGTCTCATTCTTCTAACTTAGTTTGATCTTGATTTTCTTCAACAAAAATCCATTAAAGTGTAGGTCATCATTGACCAGTTAGCTGAAGCTCCCCTCTTAGATAACTAACTCATTCCATTGACCTTTCCAAATGAGTCCATTAAAACTCTTTCTCAGGAAAATCCCCCTTACCAAATGACCATATTTGTTATGGTTATAAATGCTAGCATGGTGGGGGTGTGGGTGTAATTCTCATTCCCCTTCATGGAGAACCTCTTCCACTTTCCTTTAAACTTGATTTTGAATGTACTAACTATTGACAATTTTAACCCCACAGGTTAAATTACCACCCTTATCATTTGAAACTTTGAATACCATGTCATTTTGTCTTATGAGTCAGTAATTGATCCTAAAAATTCTTTGAAGAATCCATGGTTAATAGTTCTTAAGGTTGTTTAGGTGATTTAGGGTATTTTCTTTCACTTGTTTTATTCTTTGCAAGAAAGTATTGATGTTGATTAGAGTAGTGAAAGGAGCATGTTTTCCAAAAAAATTGATGAAGCAAAAGTACAAGTTTATTTTCTTTCAAGACTCTTTTTCACCAAATGTTCATTATTTTAGTGTTTTTGTTTTTAAGGTTTTGTCTAAGTGTCAGGAATTGTTTCAGACATTTTGTCTGAAGTAATTTTCTTGAAGGATATCTTTTTAAAGGGATTGTTTTCAACATTTTATCTGAAACAAATTTTTTGAAGGGCACTTCATTTTTTCTAAAAGGTTATTTTTAAAAAATTTGAATGGTTCTTTTCAAAAAAATTTAAGGGTTCTTTTGAAAAATTTAGAGGGGTTCTTTACAAAAATTCTAAAGGGTACTTTCCTTTCAGAAAGGATATTTTTAACATTTTCAAAATACCATTTCAATAAAGTCGAAGGGTCCATTAAAAAAAACTCTGAAGGGCACTTCTCAAAAAAAGTGGGTCATTTTTAAGAAAGTCAAAGGGTATTTTCCTTTTGAAAAGGGAATTTCAAGTGGAAAGAGGGGCACTTCTCAAAAATCTGAAGGTTCATTTTCAAAAAAAATTGAAGGAATTATTCAACTGGAAAAAATCTGAATGAATTATTTTTGGAGAATTATCCATTACAAAATCTAGAAGACATAATTTCCTTTAGACTTTTTGTCTGAAGGAATTGTTTAAGGAAAAAATTCAAAGAAATTCTTTCAAGAGAGAAGTCTAAATGAATTCTTTCAAGATGAAAATGTTGAACCAATAATCCATGGACAAATTATCTAAAAGAAAAGTCCATTTGTTAAATGCCAAAGGAATTCCTTCAAGAGAAAATAAGTTCACAAAAAAAGAGGAAAATAAAAGGCTGCAAGAAAGTCCAAAAAAATTCCTCCAAAGGAATATGCCCAAAGAAAATTCAATGAATTATTTTAAAAAAAATGCTGAAATAAGTATCTCAAAGAGATAAGTTTTCAAAAATACCCTGAGAAAATTCTTCTAAAGGAATTGCCCATAGGAAATGGCCAAAGGGAAAAAATCTAAAGGAATTGATGATATTTGTACAGACATCAAATTCATCCTCAACAAATAGTAGCTAGGATTCAAATAATAAATGATAGGCCCGCAAACATCAAGTTTGAGCCCTAATAAGTAGCCATTTGCAAAGCTCAAGTTTTCAAAGGGTTTATAAATATTTCTGTGAGATTGACACTTGTCAATATCTTGTGATCAGATATTGATAGTCATGGGAGTCCAAGACTATAGTAAGGAGCACACCAATATTTAATTGCAAGGATCAAATCATTCACACTTGGTAGAGACATGTAGATACCTTTGACATGGATATGTCAGTTCTATCAAAAGAGACTTGAATGCATGAGGGGATCAAGGATATTTGTGGTGATTTTAGATGGTTGATCTCAAAATCAAAATAATTACATGATTTAAATGTTGAGGAGCTCGAGAATAATGAGTGATCTATAGTTACTGGTAACTTCTTCTCTTAGTTCACCACTCTAACATGTAAGTCTCTCTTCTCTCTTGTCTTTTCTTTTGTATATACAATATTTTAAGTCATTGTAAGGATTGATTTTTTCCATGTTTAGATAACATCTATATTTTGCCTCTTTTGATGAATAAGATAGAGTTCATATCTCCCAAAAGTTTATGTTTTAGTGTATTTTCATGGTCTATTAAGATATGAAAGTGATATCTAAGGATTCCTCTCATCTTATCCTTTCCATTATACCTATTTTTAGGCATTAATTTCACCCTTGCAAGTCACCTAGTGTGCTCTATCATCTTATTTATATGACAAGTGAAAACTCTCTCTAGTATCTTTGACATACCTATCAAATAATTTCCTTATATCATGTAACAAGCCTAAGTACCTATGAAAAATATTGATGCTTAGAGGTTTTCATTTGAGTAGCATAATTATATTCATGTTCTTTTTCATCTTCTCATTACATGTCAACCAAATTAAGGTCATATTTTTGGTGTATCACCATCATAAATAGGATTTCCCTTCAAGTTTATTTCTTACTTTTTCCCTCTTCCCTTTTCATCAATAGTTTTTTTCATAGACTAGGGATCCTAAGCAATACACCAAAGGGAGATAAACCTTAGAATCTATAGATTCAATTCATTAATTATGTCATCCATAGCCTAGGATTGTTTCCATGTTTCAATAGACTATGAAGGCCTAAAACTACCTTCACAAGGGTGCGAGTCTGATTGACAATAGTTTTTAGCATTCTTAGTGGGACCTTTACTCATTATCATAGCTAAAGTTTGGATCTAAGGAGAATCATTTGTAATAGAAGAGAATATACATCTTCATCACAAGCTAAAGGTTCTTTAGGTTGTATAGTTCATAACATCATTCTAGTAATTCTTTCATGTCAACGATTACCATAAGGTTAGCTAGTAAAGGTATTCCTTTTGAATTTATTGAGTTACCTTCTACATCATATAAGAGATAAATGTTTATTAGGACAAAACCATATCCTCAAAAGCAAGTTAGGTCTCCTGGTTATTCTATTTTTCTAAACACTCTAGTCCCCACTATCCAAATGGCTATCAAAAATTAAGTGTTTGTTCTATTTAATAGAGGTAGCCCAATAAATTTATCCCAAATTGATGACATTACTTTTACTACCCTCAAGAGTATCCTATTATTCTTAGTATAAAATCAAATAACCCCTATCAAGCACATCTAAGATGTAGTTAATATTTGTTTAGTCCATAATGTTATTCAGGATAATGTCGCTATTAGATTACTTGTTGATTCCTTTAAAGGAAAATAATTACAATGGTATAAAAACCTCCCACTAAACTCCATTTCTACTGGGGATGAATTGGGTATAGCCCTAGTTAAGCAATTTGAGGATAAATCTGATCACCTCTCTTTGGTTTAGTAGTTAACTACTATAAAGAGATCTCCTCATGAGTTCATGTCTAATTTTAACCTTAGATTCCAAAAAACATAGAATAGGATACCTATGTTGATTATTCCATCCCATAAATATGCATTCCTATATTATTTAAAATCTCTTAACTTTGACATCAGTGTGATGATGCAGTCAATGGGTGGTACTACTTTCCCAAATGCTTATGAGGTTGCAATAAGGGGAGAGAATAGTTTGATACAAGCTAGTAAACTTTATACAAAACCTCAAATGCCTATATTCTCATAATTAAGGTCTATTTTATCCCCTCAAAATCCTCAAATTCCATCCTTATCTCTTATTCCATCCCCTCAAGCTCAAATTTTAGCACCTACTAGTCAAGCTAGTGAGATAAGAGAGTTTAAAAGCTTGATATAATCCTTTAGGAATTAAATAGTGCAACTCAAGAGGAAAAAAATTCAAGCTATTATACCTTATCATTAACAAAATCAGACTACCTACAAACCATTTAGAGATCAAAGTCCTCTTTGTCAGGGTTTCAAAGAGAATAGACCACCTTCCCAAGCACAAGGAGCCATAAATCCAACTAAGACATATGCTACCCTTGATCCTAAATATCCTTCTACTTCAAATTCCATTATTCCCATCCCACCTCAAAATAACTTTATGTAATATTTAAGTTGGTAGCCCTCAAATCTCAGTGATGCTCAAAACCAGGCCTTAATATCATAAAACATCACTATGCCACAAATGAGACAAGAAAATTTTTATTTTCAAGGAGTTAAATACCAAGATACAAATTTTCCATCATAAGGAAAAAATAAACAAGTTCAATGGCATCTTTATGCCATTAATGTGTATTGGCAAATGGATAATCATGTTATTTTTGGTCAAGGTGTTGAAACTAACAATTATAAGTGGTCAAGTTACAGCTATAAATAGAGATAAAATAAGATCCATTGATGAATCTCAAGTGGTGAAAAATTATTTAATTACTCCTAATGTTTTTTATAAGAGTAAAAAATATAAACTTGCTTCCCCTATGACTCAAAAAAATTAGAATATAGAGGTTAGTAAAGTTCATCAAATACCTCTAGCTCATGAGTAGCCAGTGCTTCAGAAAGTTCAACCAAAGGTTGGTGGGTCTTATTTCAACATATTTTATCATATTAATAATTATAGTGTCATTATTAGCATGTGGGATTCTCTTTCCATTACAAGATAAAAATATATGCTTGTCCAAGAGCTTTTAGCTCTCAAATTGTCTCCAAAATTGGTTGAGAAAGAAGGTGTTGTCTTAACTAATTCAGATAAACCAACTAAGAGGCAAGTACAAAAAGTAAATAATATGGTAAAATTTGTCAAAAATAGTTTAAAATCAAATAATACTCTTCTTTTCTACCTTTCTTTGATAGTGGGTGATACTCTAGTTCATAACTATATGGTGGATAGTGGAGCTGATAACACAGTTATGCCTAAGTAGATTATAGAAAAGCTTGACCTTGTTTATGACACAAATACTAATGGAGTATTAAGATTGGATTGGTCACCAAAAATTATTTTATGTATCATCAAATATCTAAAATTGACATTACATGCTTGTCCTAATTTTACTATTCACCAAGATGTTGTCATAGTAGACTTGCCTCCTTACTTTGTTATGTGCCTTTTAAAGGACTTTACCTCAAAGATTGGGGGATATTTATTAGTGAATTATACTTATTTGATGTTAATAACCAGGTATAGTACCAAGATAACAATTCATTCTTAACCTATTGCATGTTTCTATTTGGAGCCATATGTGCCAAGTGTTGTGAACACTAACTATATCATCTCAGATGAGGTTTCAGAAACTAGTGGAGTTGAAAAAGAATCACGTTTGGATGGAGTTATATATTTTTTTGTTGATGAGTGGGATTATACTTTACATTATCATGATCCTTATAATCTATTTAAAGAGTGACTTGGTGTGTATTCCCTTCATGAGAATGATGCACCAATTCCAGCCATGGTTAAGAATGACGAGTCTAGTGAAGGTTTATAGAAATTATACTTTGATTGATCAAATAATAAACATGGTATTGGGGATATAATAATTTTGGTTTCTCTTAAAAATAAAATATATTTCTCTTCTATTAATTTCCATTTTGGTTGTTAAAATAATGTTACAGAGTATGAGGCACTAGTTCACGGTTTGTAGTGGGCTAGGAAGATGAAAATCAACCGTTTGCAGGTTTTTGGTTATAGTGAACATATAGTTCATCAAGTAAGAGGTTTGAATATATGAAAACATTTTTTTCTTAAATATTATAAGCATATAATATGAGAATTACTTGAATATTTTCAAGCATTTAACATTCAATCAATACCAAGAGGTGAGAATAAATAGCTAGACAGGTTGGCAGCCATTGGGGCACAATTTAGTATCCTAGCTAATATAAAAAGTGAAAAAATTTAGTCACACATAAAAGTGTTTGTAAGGCCTTCTATTCTAGATAATCATAATAATTGGCAAGTATTCAAAGATGACAATAAAATTGTGAGATTCTTTCAAGAAGAGGCTAAGTTTTCATCAAGAAACCAATCAAAGTGTTTGAAGTAGTTTGGTGATCATATTGTGAAACTAAAATAAATAATTTATCCAAGGGATTGGTCACACTTGAGAATATTTTTAGTGGTGATGATGAGTTAAGGAAAGATAATTCATCCTTGTCAATAAAATAAGAGCACTATGTCAATATAGACATTGTAGGTGGTATAAATTTGAAGTTGGGTAAGTTATGTACTCCTTCACAAAATAAAGATTTCATTGAGTTGTGCTCAAGTTTTACTAATGTATTTGTATGGAAATATAGTGATCTCAAGGGATTTGACCCAAGTCTATCTCAACACACCATTGAGGTAAAAGTTGAAACTAAATTAGTAAGACAAAGACAAAGGCCCATTAATCCTAAGCTTGACCCTTTGATGAGAGAGGAACTTCATAAGCACATAGATTTAGCTATTATATTTCTAATTAAACACTCAACTTAGGTGGAAAATCTTGTTTAGGTATGAAATAATAACATGGAGATTATATTTGGTGTTGACTTCTATGATTTGAACAAAGCTTCACTTAAATCATTGTCCATTGCCATCAATGGAACAAATTTTATAGTTGGTTATAGGTTTGGAGAGGTATTCTTTGTTGGATGGGTATAGTGGCTACAATAATATTTTATTCAAGGAAGAGGACCAATTTAAGATAGCCTTCACAACCAAGTGGGGGACATTTTCATATAAAAAGTTGCCTTTCAGTTTATCCAATGCTAGAGTAACCTTTTAGAGAGCCATGGATATGTCATTCCAAGGCCTTATTAACAAGTTTTTACTTTTTTATTTGGATGATATAATAGTGTTTTCAAAGAGTGCATATGATCACATGGGTCATCCCAAGCAAGTGTTTGAAAGGTGTAGGCAATTTGAGGTATCTCTAAATCCCAAAAAGTGTGTATTCTTAGTTCATGAAGGTAGGCTTCTTGGACATGTGGTTTCAACTTATGGTTTAAGTATAGATTCTAAAATGGTAGACTCCATTCTGGAACTCTCCTTGCCTAATCACAAAAAGGCTTTGCAAAGCTTCTTTGGGAAAATCAATTTTATAAGGAGATATATTTTAGATTTTGCCATTTTATTTAAGCCACTTATAGCCATACTTAAGAAGAATCAGAGTTTCAGCTAGTCCAAACAAGGATTAAAGAGTTTTGAGGAGATTAAGAAGGCCATAGCTAGTGCTCCTACACTTATATGTCTAGATTTCACAAAGGATTTCATGGACACCATTTCAGGGATTCTTATGCAACAAAATCATTAGGCTTTGGAGTAGCCAATAGCCTTATTTAGTTAAGGCTTAGAAGAGTATAAAAAAGGTACTCTTTTGTTGAAAAACATGTAATTTTAGTTATAAGGTCTCTTAAAAATTTTAGATAGTTATTTTCTAACAATAAGATACACCTAATGGTTTCTCTCCAAGCATTAAGGAGTTCCTTTTGAATAAAGATATAAATAAGAAGAGAGCTGGTTGGATAATCAAGGTAATGGAGTATGATGTGGAAATTAATGTCAAAAATCTGGTTATAAGTAAAAACACTTTGTCAACATCTAGCTCAAGATTTTCAAGTGACTAATGAGGTTGTTTTTGTGTCAAATGATGAAGAGGTTGTAGCCAGTCATACCTCACCTTCTAGTTGGTTTCATGACTTAGTAAGATATCTCCAAGATGGTATGTATCCCTCTCATCTAAGTGATTCAAAGAGAAGATATTTAAAGTTATAATCAATTCCATTTTTGCTTGTTGATGGTGTTTTGTTCAAGAAAGATATCAATGGTATGTTGCTAAGGTGTATTGAGCTAAGCCAAAATCAGAGATTGCTTAAAAAATTTCATGATGGATATGGTGGAGGACATTTTTTTGTAAGAAATAAAACCCTTAATATCATGATAGGTGGGTAATATTGGCCTAGAATATTTGGTGATTGTCATCCATGGGTTAGGAAGTGCAAACAATGTGCTATGTTTGTAAGAAAAGTAAAACTTGCAGCCTTACCTCTTCAACCAATTGCAGTGGATCAACCTATTGTTTAATTGTGATTTTAATTTATTGGTCTCATAAATCCTCCTTTAATTTCAATACATAAATGGATTCTAACTGCTACAGATTACTTCACACATTAGATAGAAGCAGTAGTATTGAAAGAAGCAAATGAAATCAATATTCTATATTTTTATGAAGGTTTGCTTACTATATTTGGAGTTAATTTAACTACTATTTATAATAATTTAATGGATTTTTTTAGAACTAGGATCAGCTAATTGGTTGTCCAACATGGGATTTATCTTAACACTTCATCAAACTATTATCCACAAGGCAATGACCATGCTGAATCTATGAATAAAAACCTATTGAGGATCATAAGAAGGACTATTGAAGACAATCATAGGTCATATCATCTCAGGTTGAAGTCATCTTTATGGGTTGATAGTATCACCTAAAAAAGATCAATAACCAACTCTCCATACAAGTTGGTATATGGTAAGGAAGCAAGGTTACCCATTTCTCTTGAGTTTCCTACTTTAGAATTGATGCATCAACTAGAGTTTTTGGAGGATGAGCCCATGGAGATTAGGTATGATAAGATTATAGATTTTGAAGAAGTAATAAATCATTCCATGCTATCTATATAAATTAATCAAGCACAACTAAATAGAGCTTTTGACAAAAGAACTTCATGAAGTTATAAAGAAAGAGATTTGGTCCTCAAGTGATATGAGGATAGAGCTAAACCAAGAAGGCACACAAAGTTTGAATCCCTTTGGAGTGTCCCATACACAATCTCTAGCTAAAAATCCCATAATTCCTTCCAACTTGTAAATATGGATGGTGAGGATCTTGTAATCCCAGTCAATGGGATACATTTAAAACATTGCTACTGAAGAGCTAAGTTCCTTGTACATAGCTAGTTTGTTTGTTTTCCTCCAAGTGATGTTCAAGCACATTAGTTATTTTTATTTTATCCTAAATAAGTGATTTTTTCACTTTTTCTTTGTTTAGTTATTTTTCCCTGCTTTGTGTGTTTTCCTTCTTATTTTAGAGGATGAAGGTTGTCTCATGCCAAGTTAAAAGGAAATTTTGTAGTCATGGATCAATTTTTTCATCAATTTATGAGTCTAAAAGTCATGTAAATGGTTTGGTTCTTAAACATAGCAATCATGCTTCCTAGTTGAGTCACCAAAATGTTGACAATTTTGACCCCACGAGTCAAATTACCACCCTATCATTCAAAACATTGTATACCATGCCATTTTATCTTGTGAGTTAGTAATTAGTCTTAAAAAGTCCTTGCAGAATCCATGGTTAATAGGTATTAAGGTTTTTTAGGTGATTTAGGATCTTATATTTCACTTGTCTTGTTCTTTGTAGGAAGGTATTGATGTTTATCAGAGCAGTGAAAGGAGAAATTTTTTCAAGAAAATTGATGAAGCAAACGTACAAGTTTATTTTCTTTCAGGACTCTTTTTCACAAATTATTAATTATTTAAAATTTTTGTTTAGGGTTTTTTCTAAGTGTCAATAATTATTTTAGACATCTTATCTTATGCAATTTTCTTGAAGGATATCTTTCTAAAGGGATTGTTTTAGACATTTTGTTTGAAACAACTTTTCTGAAGGGCACTTCATATTTTTTGAAAGGTTATTTTCAAAAATTATAAAGGGTTCTTTTCAAATATTTTGAAGGGTTGTTTAAAAAAAATTTGAAGGCCAATTTCCTTTTTGAAAATATATTTTCAAGGTTTCCAAAAGACCATTTCAAGAAAGTTGAAGGGTCCATTACAAAAAAAATCTGAAGGGCACTTCTCAAAAAAAGGAGGTCATTTTCAAGAAAGCCAAAGGGTACTTTCCTTTTGAAAAGGGAATTTCAAGTGGAAAGAGGGGCACTTTTAAAAAACATGAAGGTCCATTTTTGAATAAAAGTCTGAAGGAATTGTTTAAGTCCAAAAAGTCTGAATGAATTCTATCAAGATAATTGTCCATTACAAAAGCCCAAAGACATAATTTCCTTCAGACCTTTTATTTGAAGAAATTGTTTAAGGAAAAAATTCAAAGAATTTATTTTGGGAGAGAAGTCTAAATAAATTCTTTCAAGATGAAAATGTTGAAGCAATAAGCCATGGATAAATTTCTTGAAATAAAAATCCATTTTCAAAATGCTAAAGGAATTCCTTCAGGAGAAAATAAGTCCATAAAAATAGAAGAAAACAAAAGGCCAGAAGGAAGTCTAAAAAAATTACTCCAAAGGAATAAGCCCAAATAAAAGTCAATGAATTCTTTCAAAAAAAGGCTAAAACAAGTAGCTCGAAGAGATAAGTTCAAGACAATAGCCTAAGGAAATTCTTCCAAAGGAATTGTCTATAGGAAATGGCTGAAGGGAAAAAATATAAAGGAATTGATGATAGTTGCATGGAAGTCAACTTTAGCATCAACAAATAGCTATTAAGATTCAAATAATAAATGATGAGCTTGAAAATTTCAAGTTTGAGCCCCCATAAGTAGCCAATTGCAAAGGTCAAGTTTTTAAAGGGTTCGTCAAGATTTTTGTGTACTTGACACTTGTCAAGATTTCATGATTAGATATCAGCAGTCATGGGAGTCCAAGACTATAGTAAGGAGCACACCAAGTTTTAAATGCAAGGATCAAATCATTCACACTTGGTAGAGACGTCCATCTACCTTTGACATGGATCTATAAGTTCTATTAAAATGGAATTGAATACATGAGGGGATCGAGGATATTTACGTTGATTTTTGATGGTTGAACTTAAAATCAAAGTAATTGAATTCTTTGAATGTTGAGGAGCTCAAGAATAACAAGGAGTGATCTATAGTTACTGGTAACTTCTTCTCTTAGTTCCCCGTTCTAACATGAAATTCCCTCTTCTCTCTTGTCATTTCTTATATATATATATATATATATATATATATATATATATATAAGCTATCAAGCCATTGTAAATATTTTTTTCCATATTCAGAGAACATCTATATTTTGCCTCTTTTAATGAATAAGGCAATGTTCATATCTCCTCAAAAGCTTGTGTTTTAGTGTATTTTCATGGTTTATTAGGAGATGAAAGTGATATCTAAGTCTTCCTCTCATCTTATCCTTTCATTATACCTATTTTTTGGTGTTAATCTCACCCTTGTAGGTCACATAGCGTGCTCTATCATCTTGTTTATATGACAAGTGCAAGCTCTCTCTAGTGTCTTTGACAGACCTATCAAATAATTACCTTAGATCATGCAACAAGATTGAGCCCCTATACAAAATACTGATGCTTGGAGGCTACCATTTGAGTAGCATAATTATATTCACATCCTTATTCATCTTTTCAGAGCATGTCAAGTAGATGAAGGTCATATTTTTAGTGTATCACCATCAGAGATAGGATTTCCTTTCAAGTTTCTTTCTTACCTTTTCCCTCTTCCCTTTTCCATAATATTTTGTGGCATATACTAGGGCCTAATAAATACACCAAAGGGAGTTATCCCTTAAAATCAAAATATTAAATTCATTGATTAGGTCACCCATAGCCTAGGATTATTTCCATGTTTCAAAAAACTATGGAGGCCTAAAACTACCTTCACAAGGATGTGAGTTTGATTGACAACACTAACAACACGGTGGAATATGAATCTTTGGTTGTCAATCTCCAAAACACTCTCAACTTGGAAATCAAAACTATTTATGTCTTTGGTGACTCCCAACTTGTGATCAACTAAATCAATGGTTCATATCAATGTAAAACTGATATTTTGTAAAGTATATGCTTCTTGTCGACAAAATCTTAATATATTTTGAACGTTATCAGATCAAGTTAGTACCCTGATATACTAACAAATTTGTAGATATAATGGCCTCCCTTACCTCTCAAATTCCCTCTCAACACATTAAATCTAAACTATTTGTCACCATCCATCACTTCATCATAACTTCATAAATCAGTTTAAACCTTCTTACCATTTTTAGTCTGGATGCATCTCCTTTAGATAGATGGTATGACCAAACTTTCAACTACCTTAACCTTGGCATCATTCCACCTGACCTCTAAAAGAATGCCTAGAAATCCTTTATTTAGGGTACCTCTCATTATACCATACTAGGGGGAATCCTTTAAAAATTTGGCTTAGATGGCCTTATTCTTCATTGTTTATGGATTCATGATATTTCCCATGCTATCAAGGAAACTCATGCTAGATTCTATGGGGGACACTTTAGTGTCTTCACTATCTCTAAAATAATCCTACACCTTGGCTACTATTGGCCTACCCTCAATCAAGATTATTGTGACTAAGTAAATAAATATGTCAAATGACAACATACTAACTTGCATCACATGCCCACTCATGGACTTCAGTTATCTAAAGATTATTGGTCCTTCTTGTAGTGGGGGCTTGATCAAATTAGAGAAATCAATCCTCACTCACCTCAATGACACCAGTTTATCATCACTACTATTTAATATTTCACTAAATTCATGGAATTTATTCCCCTTATCTTGATAAAAGTAGGAAAAATTATTGATTCCATCAATCACCACATCATCTATCATTTTGGTGTCCCTCATAAAATCATCACTAATAATGGAAAATAATTCAAGAATAATAAATTTCAAGCCCTTTATGATGCTTTTGGAATCAAGCTCAACCATTCCTCACCTTATCATCTATAGGCAAATGGATAGGTAGAAACCTCTAACAAAACCCTCATTAATATTTTAACCAAAGTTTTAAGTGCTTCAGGTCAAGATTGGCACTTGCACATCCCATTCGCTTTGTGGGCCTATCACACTAGCATTCAAACCTCTACAAGGGCTACACATTTTTCCCTAGTCCTTATCTTAGAGGCCATCTTACCTCTTTAAGTTTAGATCCCCTCTCTTCAAATATCCTTGAAAGACATCATTTTTATGATGATTATCATCAAGAATGGCTCACACACCTTGAGTTGCTTGATGAGCATCACCTTGTTTCCCTTAACCATCTTCACATCTACCAAGAATGTATCACTTGTGCTTGTAAAAAACATGTGAAAGAATGATAATTTAATATTGTAAACCTCATCCTTAAAGAAAAACAATATGTAACAAATATGTAGAAAAACAAAAAGGGCAAATTTGCTTTCAATTGGCTTAGACCCTATATCATCACCCATAAGTATGGATCAAGAGCTTATCATTTGTCCTCTCTTAAAGGAAAAATATAACTTGAGCCTCTCAACACTTTGTATTTTCATCCTTTTTACTATTAGGGAAGACTTTACAAACCTTATTGTCTAACTTAAGCTCATCCCTTGGTTTATGATATTCTCACCTCCCTTACCCTATTACTCTATTCCTCTTGGGAACATGTGATCACAATAGACCCATGTGATTATCTATCATATTTATAGCCTAATATTAAACATTGGTACCATGGCTCTATCCATGGCATGTTTCTCATGGATGCCTTTCATCTCTAACTATATGGAATCCCATGGTTACTTGTTTCTCCAAAACCACTTCCCATTACCTTACAACCACCTTTTGTGGAAAAAATATTACCCCTATAAAGGTCAACCTCTAAGCTTGGATAGATGGGTCCATGTCTAAAATAACATTTAAAAATTATACATGGGATATAAAATATTATTTGAGTCTATTTTCTTAATTATAGACCACTCCCTGAAAGGATGGCTGCCAAATAAAGTCAAATATATATAGACCGGTCCCTTGAAGGATAGCTATCAAACACTTCTTTGTATTTAGACTTAGACCACTCCCTTGAAAGATGGATAAGCCAAAATCTCAAAAATAATCTCTTCATATAAGCCATAATCAGCTCAATCAAAGCATTTAAAGCTTCTTGCATTGATTAGCTTCACCCTTTACATAAAATCAATTAACAAATGACCCCCATTGAAAGAAATTTATTCCATAAAAGGGCCACAATTGGTCCACTCATAAAAAACTATATTTGTAGGCTTCTCGCATTAATCAGTGTACACCTTGTAAAGACATGGACTTGTTTATTCTGGTTCTTAGGTCACCTATCAAAAAGGGTAAGAAAATCCACATTAGGTTCCTACATAATCCCTTTTCCCTCCATTTACCTATCATCCCCTTTTCCTATATACCTTCTATAAATCAAAAGACTATGAGCTCACTTGGCACCCTACGTTTATGATGACTCCTTTTCACTAAAATTATGCTAATGTGAAGCATATGAAAGGCTTATTTTAATTAATATCAATCCACCTTCGGTATAATAGGGTCTAGGCCAATGAACCCAACATGCCTTTTTCTTACTCTCTCTTATGTTGGTTCATGAGAATGTTTCTTCTCATCATTATTTTTCACACATTTAGTTTTCTACCTACACTTACTTTATATGTTTTAATTAAAACATTAAATCCTATTTATACTCACCACAAAAATATTAAATTAGAACATAATCCACAACGAACAATATCTCATGAACTATGGAATCAAAATAAATGCATCATACCAACCATTTTCTTTCACAAGTTACATCACATTCGCACATTATTTAAATATCAATGCATGTACATCATAAGCATTAAACACACATTATAATCTATCCATATTATCCAAATCCCATTATTATCAAAACCATATATCATCACATGCCTATACTAAGAGCATCACTCTGAATAATCATCATAAGTTCATAAACAATCATCATCCATAAAATCTAAAGTATCTAAATCACACATCAACATTAGTAATAAATCATCACATCATAAACATGTACCCATGCATCTCATAAAACATAAAAATCACCATAAAACATATAAATCATCTCATATAAGTCATCTAAATCATATACATCAATACATTTCAATACATGTATATATATCTCACTCATATACATCTCATATTGATAGTATGTAGGCTGGTACCAAAATACATACATACATACATACATACATACATATATATATATATATGGTACTTCAAACATAGGCCCATGATGATTTTGTGTGTGTGTGTGTACACACACACACACACACAATGTCATCATGGGCCTATGTTTGAAGTACCATTACCACTAGCCCTATCTATACCTATACCTAGTGGTGCTCTCCCTAAGACCCCTATCTAACCCACTATCGTATCCCACTGATGTGGGGTACCAAGCACATCCCCACCACCCATGATAGCTCTATACTTATTAAAACTCATGGCATGGGGAAACTAATCAAATACCATCACCTCATAATAATGAAGCTCTTATATAATGGCTAAATAACATGCCCATGGCACTAAATCTATTGGCCCTCTTACTACTACTGCTACCACACCCACACCAATCTACCCCTATAACATGGCCACTTATCCCTATAAAGTAATGACCTAGGCCCATTCTTGGTCCCTCTCCATCATCATAACCCCCACCTATCCTTAAAAAGCTATAATCTAGCCTTGCAATGTGGCAACCTACATCAATAATGCTATAATCTAGGCTTGGGTAGTAGCAAGTGCCACCACTACCTAAATATCACCCTATGTTGGTCCCTATGCTATATCAATTTCCATGGTTCTCTAACCCCCATCACCCCAACCAAAATTAACTACCACATATCTACCTTGAAACCATGAAGGATAATCAGTTATTTTGATTGCATCATTTCTCACTCTATCAAGTAATTCCTCTTGATCTAAATCTTCCTCTTATGGCTATAGCTCTAGTAATAAAAAATCCACATCCTCCCTCTTGTACCATGAAAAATCAAGTGGGATCCCCTGTATAAGTCCACTCTATCTCAAATGGGATGCACTTTATCTCACCATCCCATCTATCATATACCCATTTCTAGACCTATAGAGAATATATATGGTACCTACATCCAACCCACATAGGCCAAGTCATGTATGGCCTCCAAAATATATCTCTAAGTTCCAATCCCTCCAAGGCATCTCAAAACCAATCAATATCCCTTACACCACCACTAGCTCCTCTCATCTCCCCATCCCTCCTCCATCAATAAAATGTAAATCTATAGTCCATCATCAAGTAACCCTCTATAGGTAGGCCTAATGGTCTCATCACCCATTATGTGTTCATATGTCCAACAATGGAGAATAAACCCCACACTGATACCATAACATATGTGTGCTTTGAAGCCCCATAACTCTTTACAGATCTACACTAATAAAACATGGGCCCATCTAAAGATTTCCCCCCATGTACCAACTCCATAAGTACCCCTAGTAGAACATAAGGGAACCTCCCTTCAACTAAATTTGATAGATCATAACAAGTCATCACTAGCTACATCATCATCAATAGGTGCCTCTCTCCTGGGTCCCACTAGTATAATAGCCTAGTGCTAAATCCACCTGCATGAAACTATTCATCTAATTTATCATCCCAATACAATAACTCCAAGCACTCATCAATCTCCTCACTCTCTATCTCATAGATTGGCTCTCCATAGATAGGTAATCATGTGATTTAGTGCACATCCTCTAACAAGGTGCTCATCTCCCTTGCGGGTAGCCAAAATGTGTTAGTTTCTAGGTCCCATCTCTTGATGAGGGTGACTATCATCACAACATCTCTAATAAGGCACTGGTAATGGTGTATCATTATAAAACCAACTACCTCCATGGTTCATTAGTCTTCCATGGACATAGCATCCCTCACCTTTGTAAAGATCTCAGGCACTTGATCCTATAGTTGGATCTGCTATTAAGCCTACAAAGTAATCATACAAAGAGTTATGTGACAACATATCCCTATTTACATGATGACTATAATCACTACTATACCTAATCATAATATATTATCTTTCCTAAAATATAAACAAAAATTTTAACCCTTCATGAATTTCATACCCCCCACATATTCAATCCTAATTACTCATCCACTCTTTTTATAAATGGTTTTTTACACACCCACCTCCCTCTCATCTCTATCTGAGTGCTAACTATCTACCCTTATAACATTCTTCTTTTATTTTACCTATACCTATCTACACCCTAACCATATTTTCTCCCCTAATCCAATTTTTACCTCTATGATCATCATATACTATCTTACAACTTTTCCAAAATGACTATTATATCAATTCCCATATTACCTACATCTCATCTCTAAAATAACAAATACATATTATCTCCATCTTCTTAACCTATAAACCCTCAACCCTTCATCAAAATGTTCTTTCACACACTATCTACATTATTCACAACATAACCTATCATATTAATAATCTTATATTCATTGAATTCACATGCACACCCAATCATTCTTTACAAACATTAGAAAAATAACTATAACACTAAACACAATACACTCAACATTCAAATCCACCTATACAACTATATTTTAGGGTTATGCTTCATTTACTCCACTTTTCTCATCTTTTTCTATCTAAACTAAACCTTATAGCACATCCAAATGAGCCATCCCATTTTTTTCCACACCTTGACCTATTTAAGAGTCACCCTCTCCCTCTAACCAACCAAGAACTACATTAGGCGTAAAGTCCATGTTGGATCCACTATCCATGGGACTATGTAGGTAGTATCCTCTTTCCTAGTGCATTAGGATTCAACTTGGCCAAACACCATAAGGATCATCTAGCTCTTCTTGCTATCATCTTTAATTGACTAATCCAATTCCATGTCTAACTCAATCCCAAGAAATGTATTTTTGAGGTCCTCTCTAAGAAGCTCCTTGGCTTTATCATTTCCCTCTATGGAATTTAAATTGATCCTACTAAGGTCAAGGCCATCCTATAAATGCCTCCTCTAACAAGCCTTAAACAAATTCATAGTCTATAGGGGAAACTCTAATCTATCCATCGCTTCATCTCCTAGCTATCAAATAGATTCCAACTCTTTCACCATCTACTAAAGAAAGACACCTCCTTTAGATGGACCAAAGTTATAAATAGAGTTGTATATTGATTGATGTGAGATTCCCACACCTTACATCTTTCCTTCTCTTGTATGATTTTGATTCTGGTACTTAGTCACATTTTATGCATGACTTTGTGTTTCAAATGGCCATACCTTTTTTTCACCAAACTCATGACCTCCCTTTTTCTCTTTATCAAACCATGACCCAATTTTAATGTTACCTCATCAAATCTTGGTTTTAGGGGTAATACCCTCCTCCCATACTCAAAGAAACCAAATCTTGTCTAGTCGATCCTTCATTTTCATTCTATGACTTATTGACCTAAAGTCACACAATAAAAAGGGGGAAAATGTAGACACTCAAAAATGTCCCATTGACTAATTTTTGATGTTATATCACCTTGGACCTGTCAGTTAACTATCTACATAGTCAATTCACCCTTAAAACACCTCTTTAAACTTTGAGATTTATTAACATGCCTAGGACACTTTAGAAACATCAACTTAGACCCATTTTAACCTTTTTTTTAGTTAGGGTTACAATCATTGATGGTCAGCCTAACCATCAATAGTTAACCTAACTATCAATAGTCAAGTATACAAACTCACAACATAAAAAGCATCTAGTTGTAGGCTATGCATGCACAGGTAAAATGAAAACTTTCCCATACACACCTTATAAATTTCCTTCTCTTCAAATCGACATCTTTATCCTAGAACAACTTAAAAACTTTATCTCTCTTTAGTAGTTTTGTGATATAAATTCAAGTCTCTTTGAAGAGTTGTGGATCCATAAAATCTATATCCAAGCTCTCTTATTTTATTTATGTAGGCATCCAAGACCCTAAAACTCTATTCACATGACTTTTTAAGATTGGATTACTATTATGTTTCCCAACTTCTTTTAGGTTTCAACTATCACCTACTTGGCATCTCATAGGTATTCTTCTTTTGTTCATAGTGTTTTCTTTCTTCAGCAGGTTGTTATGTTTTGATTAGTTCACTTTCCCATCATTCCTTATCTTTAGAACCCATATTTCACCTCATTCCCATCGCCCACATTCCCTCAACTCCATTTTAACATATTACCTAATTTTTATAGGTAACCATAGCTAGTTACTATAACCATCAGTAGTTATAGCAACCATCACTGGTCATCTAACCATCGATGATCAGGACAACCATCATTGGTGACCCTAACCATTGATGGTCACCTATTAGGTAAAATAATAGTTTTTTATTTTATACCTTCTCACACTCCACTAGACCTTCTTTTGGATTTTGAACTATCTATAGACCCTACTCAAATCCTCTAAACCTTATCTTCATACACTTGTGCATGGTATTGACCCACCATGCTACATTTTCTACTAAATATGTACATTATTTATTTTCTTATATAAGGATTTATGTTCTTATCAGTTTATATCATCTTTAATTTATATTATCATAACATGTGTATCATTAAGCGAATGGATTGACAACCGTCTAAGGGAGATTTTGCTTCTTAGATCTATTGTGTTGATAGGTAGTCCAACCTTCATACTCATCTAACAAACAAGTTGTTTTAGTGTGGTCTTATTGTAAGTATTATTTACTCACCAAAAAGGAGCTCTCATTTCATCTGGTCATTAATGAGTACAACATTTACTAGGTACACACCCCTCATTTGTTGTTTCTTTTCTCTTTCCTAAAAGTTAGAAATAGTGTTAGAAATAGTAGGAAACAATTATATATTGATGAATAAAGAGATTTTGTTAGGGCATCACATATCCCCTACTAGAATTCAAGTTGATCTAGTAAAGATAAGTATCATTAAGTATATACCCAAACCAAAGAAGAAGAAATATGTTAGAATCTTTTTAGGATATGTTAGTTATTATAGATGATTCATCAAAGATTTTAGTAAAATTTTCACCCCATTGTTTGGATTGCTTACTAAGGATGATAAATTTACATGGACTAATGATTATCTAACTAGTTTTTATCAAATCAAATAACTTATCTAACTAATTTTTATCAAATAAAATAACTTATCATAACAAATCTTGTTTTGAGAGGGATTTATTGGAAGAATCCTTTTCACATCCACACAGATGCATCTGAAACCAATTTAGGAGCTATTCTTGGCCAAAAATATGAATCTTTGAGTTATGTAATCTCTTTTATCATCAAGAATATTCAATGGGATGAACTCAAATATAATATAACTAAGAATGAATTAATTTTTATCATCTATGCCATAAACAAATTTTGACACTATATTACAGGCTATAAAGTATTCATCCACATAGATCATGTAATAATCAAGTATTTAATTAATAAACCTATGATAATATGTAGGATAATTTGATGGTTACTTTTATTATTAAAGTTTGATATTACTATTATGGATAGACCAAGTAAGGATAATGTAGTATCAAATTTTCTATCTTGGTTGGAAAATGATGAGCATATCCTTATTATTGATGATTATTTTCCTGATGAGAAATTATTTGCAATAAAAATTCAATCTCCTTGGTTTGTATATATTGCTAACTATCTTACTGAAAGATCACTACTACAACATTTCTGACCTAGGGAAAAACAACATCTGATCTAAAAGAGTAGACATTATTCCTAAATTGTACGATATATCTTTATCAATAGACTACATTCAATTATGAGATGTATCTGAGAAGATGAAGCTTATGACATTCTCAGAGCCCACCATGATCAACCATGTGGGGGTCATTTTGCTACCAAATATATTTTTATGAAAATACTTACTACCAAATATTATTGGCCTTCTTTGCATAAGGATGTTGTGATTTATACCCATATATGTGATCAATGTTAGAATATGGTAAAACCCACTCACTTTGATGAAATGCCATTACAACCATAACTAGTTTTATAACCCTTTAATAAATGGGGAGTAGATTCTGTAGGTCTTATTGATCCTAAATCTAATAATAAGGAATATATATTGGTGTGCACTAATTATGTCACAAAATGTGATAAGTTTAAGTCCCTAACCCATGCCTAAGATAAGAAATTAGTTGAGTTCTTGTATGAATAAAACTTCACCCAATATGGAGTACCAAGAGAAATAGTCAAAGACGAAGGCCCATAGTTCACATCAGGTCTCACACCCACCTTGGTAAAAGAATATAAAATCATACATAAAAATTCTACCCCTTACCATCATTAATCAGATGGTCAAGTGGAAGTGACAAATAGAGAATTGGAAAATATACTCACTAATACTATCAGCCTGCATAGAAAGTATCAGTCAACTCATCTTCTAGAAGTAGTTTGGGCTTACAGAATCACCTAAAAAATTGTAACTAGTCTCACTCCATATGAACTAGTTTATGGTAAGAATCATATTCTACCCATTGAGTTTGAGCATAAAACATTAAGGAAAACACTTGATTTGGGCTTGGTTCTTTCCCAAGCTCAACAAGATATTATCATATAACTAAATGCACTTAATGAACTAAGAAAGGAAGCACTTCATCACACTAAAATATTCCAAACACAACATGTGGGTTGGCATTATAGGAACATCAAGAACAATAATTTCTAACCTAGTGACTAAGCACTCTTTTTTGACTCTAAATACAGGGATCATAAAGGAAAGTTGTATTCTTGATGGTTTGGGCCTTATGAGATTGACAAGCTTTTTACAATGGAGATGTAAATCTCATGACCATTGACTCTATTCATTTTTGACTACTTGTTAATGGCCATAGGCTCAAGTTGTATAAAAAACCATTTTCTAAGGAAACTCTCACTTGCTAACTTCTTGAAGAACAACATACATCTCTTCTTCATGAAGCAAATCAACATGTTCCTACAACCAAAGGGTATTTCTATCAACCCTTCTCTAATAATTTCCAAGAAGAGTAAAATATTCCTATAACTAAGAAAAAGGCATTCACTATGGCTTATTTTAAGATGAATAAAATCTTACCCCCTAGATTTCTATCATTCTAGTTGAGTTGGCACCAGAAAATCTTTTTAAAAAATAGATTATTTAGTAGTAAAAACCTTTGGGCATTATTGATGGATGTTGTCTCAAAAAACTAGGTCATTGGCTGATCAACATTTATTAAAATAAAAAAGGGCACTACTACAATAAAAAAAATTGTTTTCATTTATTTTTTCTTGTAGATTCATTCCCTTAGAGAAGAAATATATTTTCCTCTTTGTTATAGGACTAAAAACTTGTTACTATAGGATATAACTTGTTTCTACAAGAAATTTTTCTTTGCTAAAGGATGTATTCTTATCATTCCATCCTAAATTCCATTCTCACAAAGTAATTTACTCCCAATAAAAAAATAACACATGTCAGATCACCAATTCAAATCATCATTTGTGCATTAATGAAAGGTATTCCTATAATTAACAAGGTAATTATTTTATATTTATTTGATGTCACAATTTTTAATTACTACTGAGATAATGGGTCTTAATGTTATTATCATAACACCATATCTTCTATTTATCATGTCAACTCACCATATCTTATCCTTCACTAATTGATGTGAGGATTGATGCACTACTACCACCACCCCTTTCTATTTCCATGATCATTTTTGTGCATGTCAGCTTCATCCCTTATGGACAAGTGATAATTTAAGTTGGGGGGTAGATTTTCCATAATTCAAATAGATTATTTCACTCCCAAAGTAAAAATTTCAAACATTTAACCCAAATCCACAAAACCCTTGTTGCAATAACAAAGACCTACAACTCAAATTTCATCTCATAATATGGGAAGAGACTTACTTAAACATGAACCTCTTGATATCAATCCTCTAACTAATAGCCCAAACATCCTTTCCCTATTAAAAAATGTAGGATGGGCATAATATTTTGAGAAGATACAGGATCTAGATCAAGGAATTGTAGAAGAATTCTATATCTCATTGCATAAAAACCTAGCAATAGTAAGAGGAATGGAAATAAAACTGACATAAATTGTCATTATTAGATTAACAAGATTGCCATGAACAAGGGAAGCATGGCAAGAAATTTTTTATGTTGAAGTAGAGAGGCAAAAATTAATTAGAGAAAATGAAATCCTAGAAACTTCAAACCAAGGCACTACATGGTTATCTTTATCAGTAATATGGGCCAAAGATACTGAGTTCATCTATAGATAGTTCACTTCTGAAGGGAGGTATTCCATGCTGCATGGAATTCACTTTAAATTCATGAATAATTTATAGCATGGTATAGAGATAAATGTCCCCAAATTCTTACTCCACATGATCATAAAAATGTTGGAGTCATTTCAAAAAGGTAATTCCAAAACTCATTCTAATCATTATTTAATCCAGTTGATTATTCTAGACTATTTGTAAAGGACTAGCCCAACATAAATTGAGAAGATTTTCTCCAAGTACCAATAAATATAGAAGTGATAGAGAAGAAAATGAAATAGAAGAGGAAATAAAGGTAGAAGAATAGAGGATAAAAGAATCCCTTCTTATAGATCCATAATAACCTATAGTATAAAACCTTCTTATAGCTCCATAAGAGCCTATAGAAGGATATCATCTTGTAACCACACAAGAACCTACAGAAGAATATCTTCCTATATTAATACAAGAACTTGTATCAAGGACTAGAAAAAGGACACCCACAAGCAAGAAATCCTAAATAAAAAGGAAAAAACTCATTCTCTAATTTGATTTATAGGAATCTAACGAGAAACTTCCACCTTATCCTAAAAAGGCTAAGGTAACATATACTCCTTGTAGATCCCACATATTGAGAAGAAAAATGATAAATAAACCTTCTTCTATTATTTAAATTAATGAAGAACATGGAAAAAACAAACTACCATTAGTAATGAATCTATATAGGTTGAAACAAATAAGGAAGAATGTTCTCTAGAATATAATCAGGAGGCAGAATAAGTAAACATAGTCTTAAAGAGTTTCAAGAAGAACCAATACTGGAAGAAGTAGAAAAAATGGAGAAACCTACCATATAAATGGAATTTCCCACTCTAAAACAAGCCCTAAAAAAATTGAGTGACTAGGAAAGAAGTTATAGTATCAGTCTAGAGGAGGATTGGATACACTTGCTATAGTAGCTTTTTAGCTGTAGCCCTATATCGAAGACCATCCTATAAACATTGTTTCACAACCTTCTATAAAAGAAAAAAAATAAAGCAACAACTACCCAAGAAGTTAGGTATCATTCCTCATTTTTATTATCTTATAAATTGATGAATTGGATGGATAGTTAGCATGAATATCTACAAACATTAACAAAATAAAATAAGAAATTGAAAGAAGTCAGGATGAAGGAAGAAAGAATATCTAAAATGCAGTAAAAAATTGAAGATATGGCTTATCTTACCCAAGATATCATTTATTACAATCCTCTTACAAGAGTATATTTAGTTTATCTTAAGGAGCAATGACATAAGTATAAATTTATGTGAATTTACTGTGACATGCCTCATGAAGTAATTGATTCCCTCTCCTTTCAAATCTATAAAGAGAGCTCATAGGATGAACAAGCATATTTGTGTGAGTTATATCTTCAAAACTATGTTGTGCCTTATGAGAGTGAATGAAACCCTAACCTATATGCTAGATATGTCCTTCTAAAGTAAATTTCATCATATTTTTTGAATGAGCAAAGAAGAAGTAGAGAAATAGTGGAATATAGGAAAAAGGAAAATGAAAGACAACTACTTATTAGAGGAGAGTCAATGACACCTGATGTTGTATTAGTAGAATGGGATAATATCATGTTGAAAAAGGAAGTCATAGCCTGGTTTTCTAAGAATTTTGATGAAGCCCAAGATTTTTACTTAGGATTGAGAAATTATGTTGGTCCTAAAGCTAGAGAGTCTTGCATTGAATGATGGAATGAGCTCACTCCTGCACTAAGAAAAAGAGATCCATATTCCCCTTTTAACTTAAAGGAAGCATTTAATAAGATCACAAAATATATTTTTCTTGCATAAAAAATAAGATCTCAACTGTTGATCCTTAGATTCCAACCCCCTTTATTTTAGTATCATGTTACATATTATTAGGATAAATCCCCATTCAATGAAGCTAGGAAGGTTAGAAATTGGAAACTATTTGAACAAAGGCATGGATTTTATGCTCATCTTGATATTGGTTCCATAGATATTTTGGATTTAAAATCTCTTTATGAATTAGAAATGATAAAAAAAAATTCTTATGGTCAAGCAAGGTATTAATTTGGGGGGTGTGATGAGCTCTATAAATATCTTGTTCTTGCCCTATCTATCACACTCATCCTTCTTGTTTACCATGCTTTCCCATTAAATTTCCTTTCTCAAATAGACATAATACTATAAATAGCATTATTATTCCATACTCTTTGAATAGTTATAAATATGTATTATAATTAAATATATGATAGTTATCTTATACTCTAGGATGATTTTTATATTATGTGTTTTAAGATGTTTTGGATAAATAGCTATATAGCACAGAACATACTATAGCAAAGGAATCTCATCACATGAACATATCCTATAGCCACTGCATTACCAAAAGCATGGGCAAACTAATTTTGATTCTTCTTTTAACTGACTCATAGAAATAACTTTAACATCCATGGAGCTCAATAAGGATGTTATTGAAGAATGAAACAAATGTTTTTGTCATGTAACAATGTTGTAGAATTCACATGAAAGATGACATTAGCAAAAGGATCCAATTTTTGTTATCTTAAGTTGAATGTTTCTTAGATTATAATATATATTATTTTATATAAAACAATCTCCTTTGTAGTATATACGTATGTATTTACACACACACACACACACACACACACAAATGTAAAATTAGGGTTGAGAGGGTAGTATATATTTATTAGATAATTATCAGAAGTCCATTTTGTTAAGCAACTATTATTGTAATTTCATACAATAATTCATTGCTACATTTTTTATTAATATGAATGAGAATTTTTTAGTTTAATTTAGTGTTGTGAGAGGAAGGATTGAATTTGGAGTTGTAATGAGGAAGGTTCCCCTTTTTAATCCTTTCATTAATAATCCAACCCATTTAAATAGCTAAGGATGTTATTTGGTTTCTTTCTGCATTGTGTGTTTTATTTTTGAATTGTGTGATTTACATTCTTGATTATAATTGTTTAAGGAATCTTCTAGTGTGTAATCATTTATTTCACATTATTATGTTCATGTTTAATTATAATCCTTACATTTACTTCATGATGTTGATATCTTAGATTACAATTAGTAGAAGGTCAAATTAGAAGATTGAGTGTGCACATATAGTGACATCATCTTATCAAGTCTACATCCTCGAGTTGACATTTAAATGAATTAGAAGGTACAATTATATGGTAACTCTCCTTATTAATTATAATAAATAAGAGTATATCTAATTTTTAATCAACTACTAGCTATCCAATACCTGATCCTTACTTAGATATTACACTATCAAAGTGAAGAGTCCATAACTAGGGAGGTCCCTACATTTCTTGTTCTTATACCTCATGATTTATAGTAAAGGTATAAATCCTAAGGTTAGGATATTTATATTTTACTTATTCATTATTTTTATTATATTTAGTAATAGGGGGCTTCATTCTTGGCTCCTAATCAACTCAAATTTGGTTTGAAACACCTCTTCATGGTAACCAAATGTGAGATAAATGTGTTTTAAAACACCTCTTCATCATATGAAGTATACATCATCAGGTTAACATTTAAATGATTTATAAGGTATAGGTATATGGTAAACATCCTTTTAAATTCCCATCAAGATGATCATATCTGATTGTGAATCAATTATTAGTTATCTAATACCTAATCCTTACTTAGATCTTACACTATCAAAGTGGAGATTCCATAACTAGGGAGGTCCCTAGAGTCCTAATTCCTATACCTAATGATTTTTAAGAAAGGTATAAATCCTAAGGTTAGGATATTTATATCTTACTTATTCATTATTTGTATTATATTTAGTTATAGGGTGTTTCAATCTTGGCTCCTGATCAACTCAAATTTGGTTTGAAACACCTCTTCATAGTAACCAAATATGAGATAAATATGTTACTTCATACCCATAACATCTTAGACTAGTATCTATTGAGGAAAAACCTATATCCTTCTAGGATATCCACTATAAATATGTTAATTATCATTTGTATTTATGGTTATAATGTGAATTGGATGTGTGCATCATTTATTTCTCTTATTATAGGTACTACAATCTTATATAAATATGAAACCATCCTCTTTGATGGGCTTGGAGTCAAATATAGCTTTTAGGAAATGGAAATTGACATCACCATGGTTGATTCTATAGAATTAACTAAATAATTATGGATGTTCTTTCTAAATACTCTGATAGTCAAGAAAAATGGTGGGACTTAGGGTTTGATTTTATATATGACATTGGTGTGATCAACCTTTATCTTTTTTATAGTTGCCTTTACTATAATAGACCTCCATAGGAGCTCCATTTTTTATTGATATAAGCCAATTCATGAAGAGTGATATTAGATTTAATATTTTTCATGTATTCAATAATGTTATACCCTCCTTTGTTTCAATTTTATTTATTTTGGAACTATATGTTCCCTTTTAGGGGAGGTGGATTATTTCCACCCCTTAGATTTGATGGAATAGTGGTATTATTTGGAGGAGTAGAAGTTGTAAAAGGTTACTTTTTCCTAATATTGTAATTAAACTTTTTATTATACCAGAAGGCATGTACCTTATCAGATTTATCCTATGGTTCATTATCATTTTTGCTTAGGAAAAAAGACTCGTGCATTTTAAATACCATTCTAGTGTTTTAAGAATCAGATTATATGTGGAAATTTTGTAGATTTTTCATCAATTATTACCTTACCATATCCCTTTGGAAGATCTCAAACATTTCATAGAATTCTACACATTCAATTTCACTATGTTGTGATGTATTATGGACTCTACACTAATTGGACAGAGTCATTTATACTAGGTTAATTTCTAGCAACTTTTTGGGATGTTATTCTATATTATTCATAGACTGGTTGAAAGGTTTATTATATCTTTGAAACCTATAATTTTGTTTATTATTCTTACCAATAGTGTTACCCATATTGTTCTACATATTCAGGTTATCATTGCTCAATTTATAGAACTTTATTTGGATAGAATCCAATTCTACTTTGGTAGAATCAGCTACTTTTACAACTAAATTTTTAGATGAAATTGAATGTTGGTTCTCTTATTTACTATTCATCTATACATGATTATTCATATAACCATAGTTATAATTGGGTATTTTTTACATTAGAGGAGGCAGTACATATAATTTATTTTGATTTTGTGCAAGAAAATTTTGATTAGCATGAGGCATTAGATTTAGGGCTAAAAAACTAACATTAATATTAGGAGTTCTTAGTATTTGAGGATTCATTTATCTATAAATACTGATAGTCTCTTCATATACTAAATATAGAGTGGTGGTACTAACAAATTTTTGCAATAATGTTGTATTAATTGGGTCTAAGGCATTTTTGTACATTTCCAATGCCAATTTTCCATCTAGTCTATACTCTCAGCTAAGCCAAGTATACATCTTCTAAAAACTTGCATGGAAATACCAAAATGGATCATTAGGCTCCTTCAGACTGGAAAAATGTTGATAAACTAGACTAAGGATGGTAAATTTTCCAAATTAGGCAAGAAAATTGATCTAACATACATTTTATGAAGTAATTGAGTTCTCTTGAAAGACGAGGTGCTAATCATAGGAAACATACTATAAGGTAAATGGTAAAATCCTAAATTTAACATGTTCATTAGTATCAAAGTATCCTTAAAATAATGGATGTGTTCCTTTGTAGTTATTGCTCCTAAAAGGGAGAAATAAGGTAGATACTTCATTGGGTTTTTAGGTAAATTGTGCATGTCTCATGTGATGATAATAATAGATCTAACCAACCAAGGTTATTGGGCCATAATATGATTGATGGTATGGATATTTATTATTTGAGAGGGTGTCCTTACTTGAGGTTTATTGGGAATAATCAACATAAATCTAGGCCTTTGATGTGTTGATAAGGGGGAAAACAAAAGACTAGTTGGGCCCTAGACCTAGTAACTCTCTTGGGTGTCTTTGGTATAACTCAAACATTGGGGATAACCTCTCATTATAGAAGGCCCACAAGTTTCCCTCATTATATTTATAGATTTTATCCTATTTATGTGGATCTTCCATACACCCATATATTTAATGAAGTAGCTTCTAATGTTTTAGTATCTCAATGGAGATGAACTCCACTCTAGGGCATGAGTTTCAAGTTTGATTTAAACACCTTGTGGTGGAATAGTAAGATAAGAATCCAGGTTGCTAACTATGTTTTCTTGTAGTGAAATAAATCCTAGTAAATAAATCAAAACCTAAGTGAGTTGGATGGATGGGTGGTATCTATTATAGATTGGGTAGGTCTCAATCAAATGAAAGGAGGGAAGCGGAGTAGAAAATAATCCTATATGGTCTCAATGGGTCAATTCTTATTTTGGTTCCTTTTTGGACAAGTGTTTCTATGAGTAATGTTTGATATTAGTAGATGTTATACACTCACAAGAAAACACTATTTAAAATATTTTCATTGATGTCAAAGGAGGTCTATCATCATGATATATTTATTCAAGATAAAGGATAATAAATGGGTTGTCTGATCATAATTAGAATAATTAATGTCATAAGTAAAAATACTATCACAATGAATTAGAAAGGGTTTATTGATTATGACAGGATTATTAAAAACATTTATTATATTTTATTTTTCATATTTGAAAGGTGGATGAACCATTGGAAAGTTATAGGAGAGAATTAATTTATTATATAATTTATTCTCAATGAAAATAAATATTATTTAAGGCCAACCCATAATGAGAACCATTTTTTAAGGAGATGTCTCCCTTGGGAAACATTGCAACCCCTCAATAAATAGGCATTTGAAGTCGTATAAAAGGAGATAAGGTGGGAGTTAAAAAAATAAATGTAATGAAAAATCATTCAAATTAGAGCATATCTATATCAAATTTGGAGCAAACATATATGTGAAATATTTTCAATAAGATTTAATGAAGGAGATATAAGTGTGGAGCAATGAAGTAAATAGAATATATATGCAGAACTTCAAAGAGTAGAAGGTGATAAATGAGAGAGAATAAATGTGGAATCAAGTGGGGAAAATGATGAAGATCATTCAAGGAGATATATATGTGAGAAGAAAAAATTGATATTTTATCAAGGGTAAATTTTGTGAAGACGTTTACTTGAGTATCATTCATTGGAGTAAATTAAAGAAGGTGAAATACTTTATTTATTTTGTATGTTGGTGCCTCATATCAAATATAATGGTGTCTCTTTTTATTTTGGTGCTAAGTTGTGGGGATTGGTGTCTCTAGTAGGTTTATACCTACAAAATATTTTTATAGTGGGGATTAGTGTCTCCAGTAGGTTGGTGTCTACAAATTTTTTAAGAGAAATGTATATTGTGATTTTTTTTTGAAAAAGGGTTTTCATGCAAACCTTGTCTCTTAATTGTGTTATCTTGTGTGAATGGTGTTATTATGGTTATTAATCTCTATTAATTACAAGATTAACTTGTATTGATTCACCCCCCCCCCCGCCATATCATTATAAGTGTGTGTTTAACAATTGGTATCAAACTGGTTTCTTTATAAATAGTCTAACTATTATAAGGTATATCTTAGGAGAACACATGGATAGTCATCACTAGTATCTCATCTGAATAAATCAATGAAATTATTTCAGATAGTGGTAGATAAGAAACCCACTTCATGGAAATAAAAACAAAGAGTGATATCTTAGAAGGTGGACACAACTTTGTAAGAGAAGGAAAAGATAAGATAGATTTAGAATAAAAAGAACATGTTGAAAATGAATGAGAAATGGATCTTGAATAAGAACTTATTTGTGACTTAAGAGAGATCAAGAATCTTATGAAAAATAACTTGAAACAAAAGTTACAACTTAAGAAATATGAAAAAGAGGATTGTGATTCAAGAGCTAATTTATCAAAAAGCCTTAAATAATTAGAAAATATAATCATTAGCCTAAATATTCAACTAGAAGAGGTGAAAAAAGATAGAAGAAAAGGTGAGAATCCAATTGAAGAAAAAAAATTATGAGAGGCCAGAGTCCAAAATTGTTTCTTTAAGGAATGAACTAGAGAAAACAATGACTAAGTTGAATAAAATCCTCAAGTTTTAGAAAAGTAATGAGATATTAGATGACATCACCAATGATAAAAGGTCATCATTCATCAATACTGGTCTTGGATATGAAGGAAACCATAAGGTTAATAAAGAGAATAATATTCCTTAGAAAACTAACACTCCTCACAAACACAACAAAGGTAAGAACATCCCCATCAAGAAAAATATATTTAGAAGATCATTCCTTTAAAAATAGACTCATAAGACAAAGTTATAAAATTAATCTAATGGTTATTTATTTTTATACAATCACTTTGTTCATAAATCAATAAAATTTAGTGTACATGTGAGGATTAACTATGTATGGAATAAAAACATAAGTACTTATGTTTTTTTTTAATATAAACTACAACTCATTTTCTCCTTTGTCAAACTATAATGGGAATGATATTATATATTTTACGTGAAATAAATATTATCACATAACACATTTTTTTAGAAGTGGTTTTAAGGAATCTCTAAGATGAAACAAGAAAATGGATGCCATTGGTAAACATGAAGGGAAATCTATAAAAGTTCGGAAATGAAAGAAAGATCAAAATAATTCAGAAAGATTGTGAGAAGAATATCACAAAGATATCCAAAGAATGACCTTATTCATTTAATAGACTTGGATAAAGAAGGAAGAGTTTAAGGAATTATACATATTGTAAGATTCATATAAAATGATGGAGAGCAGAACAAGTTCCTAATTTGTTAAATTTAAGAAGATTATCCAAATTGTTTTTTGACAGCTAAGAGGAAGCATGTCTGTAAGGATATTGAATTATATGTGAGTATTGATCATTCAAAGAGATTATTTTGGGTTTTAATGATGTTTTTATGAGTAGATACAATAATAATACACACACACACACACACACACACACACACACACACACACACACACACAGAGAGAGAGAGAGAGAGAGAGAGAGAGATAAGAATATGACATGGATGTTTCCCACAACATATTTTTATATGGAATTAATGAACATCCCTTTACCATTGATGTCAAATTGGAGAGTTATACAAAAGGGGAGAATTATGTTTGTGTTTCATTAAAAGATTATTTTATAGGGTTGTCATCAATGATAAAAGGGGAGATTGTTATAAATATTTTAATTGATGTCAAAGGAGGTATATCATCAAATATATTTATTGAAGACAAAAGAGAATAAATGGGTTGGCTGATCATAATTATAATAATTAATGTCATAAGAAAAATTTATCATGATGAATTAGGAAAGGTTGGCTAACTATGAAAGGATTATTAAAAACATTGATTATATTCTAATTTGAATTTTTGAAATGTGGTCAACCTATGAGAAATTCATAAGAGAGAATTCATTTATTATATATTTTATTCTTAATAAAAATAAATATTATATATGGCCGACCCATAATGAGCACCATTTTATAAAGAGACGTCTCCCTTGGGATAAGTTGCACCCTCTCAATGAAGAGGTATTTTTTGTGGTATAAAAGGAGATATGGTGGGTAAGAAATGCAATGAAAAATCATTAAAATTAGATAATATCTATAGAAAAAATATACGTGAAATATATACAAGAATATTTTATCAAGGAAATATAAGTGTGGAGCAATGAAGTGAATACAATAAATATAAATAACATTCAAAGATAATAAGGTGATCAATGATAGATAATAAATGTGGAGTCAAGTGGAACAAATGAAAATGTAAGAAGATCATTCAAGTAGATATATATCTGAGAAGAAAAAATTGATATTTTATTGAGGGTAGATTTTGTGAAGAAGTTTACATGAGTATCATTCATTGAAGGAGTAAATTCGATAAGGTTAAATACTCTCTTTATTTTAGAGTTTGGTGCCTCATATCAAAGAGATTGGTGTTTTTTACTAAGTTGGTGCTTAGTGGTGGGGATTTGTTTCTCTAGTAGGTTGTTGCCTAAAAATTTTGTAAGATAATTTTATATTATGTTTTTATTACTATAAAGGGTTTCCATGTAAATTATGTCTCTTAATTATATTATCTTGGGTTAATGGTGTTATTATGGTTATTAAGTAAGAGATTAAGTTATACTGATTCCCCCCCATCTTAGTATAAACATGTTATAAAAAACATAGTTATAAAATATGGGGGAAATGCTATAGGAAACTTAATGGTGTTCACAAATTGTTTCTCCTTTTAGAGTTGTTATTTTGCACCCTTAGTTTGGATACTATTGTTGATAATTTTTTTCCACCATTGGTCAAGGTTACTCATGTTCAAGTTTTCAAAAAGACTCCATTCATGTATTTAATATTTAATGTCTCAAAAATATCATAAAACCTTCATAAATCCAAACCAATGTTCAGGAACACCTCAAAAGTCCAAATTTTGACAGAGGTTTCTTTTATTCATCTAACTAGCTAATTGCAATGTAGTGAAGATAATTTTCAAATGCTTGATACATGAAGGATAATAATAGTTGGTTACAATTTTATTATGTGTATTTATGGTAAAATATTAATTAAATATTAAATTAATTGGTTTTAAGTTAAAGGTTTTAACTTTGCAAACAATTGTTAAGAAGAAAAGGTGCTTTAAAACCCTTCTTAAACTCCAATGCCTCGAGTTTAGGCAATATGTTTGAATTTTTTAGTTATTTTTTAAAAAATAAAATTGGTTTAATATATTAAGGTGCATAAATAAACTACATAAAATTTCATGGAAAATAATGGATAAAGGTAATGGTATATGTGTTAAGGTTTCAAGCAAGCAAGAGAGATAGTCAGAAAATGCACTTTTTGAGAGGATAAGAGATTGTTTTTAGTGTATCTAATGGTTGAAACTATGAAAGGGTTATTAAATATACTAATTAAAAAATAATTAGTTATTTATTCCTAATAAAACTCAATAAAATTTTAAAACTTAGACCTACAAGCATTCATAAATGAAATTGTACAAGCTAGGAAACATCAAAAAGTGTATAATTTTGAGTTTTATTAAATGAAATCTATTTTTATTTTACATATAAGTCTATTTTTATGTCCTTTAATGTTTAAAATTGTTTTAATTTCTTTACTATACTTTATAAGTGATAAAATGGCAATACACAAGTCTGGTCATGAAGTAAATCAAGTTTTTTCACTATTTTGCTCACAATTAGAGTTAGAAATGAGTGTTTAAGATCCTTACAATGGAAAAAAATGATTTTAGAGTGTGTATAATTCAAATAAATTTATAAATAAATTATCATAACATTAAAACCAATTAAAAATATGCTTATCTCATTAAAAACATATCCAGGTCACCCTACGGGCAATAAGTAGGAACTTTTTTGTGAATTTTTATTTGGGAGTTTGGTAAAGATTTTTGGATATTTTAGAATTTTATAAAATATAACCCATTGATAATTATATAAATATTATATTATTACTATTTTTTATGAATATAACTCATTTTAAACCCCCTAATCCAAATTAGGGTTTCTTTAGGCCTAGATAGCTCTAGAGAGAACAAAATGACATTTTTGAAGTTGTACATGGATTTTAAAGGTAAACTTTTGTTTGAAGGTATTTGATACCATGGTGATTATTATAAAATAATATTAAAACTAATTATAATTTTAAATAATTTAAATTCATCAATTTTTAGGTTCTTAGGATGTAGTTTATGAAGCTTGTCAAACCACAAAAGTTGTACACTTCCAAAAAGAACTAGTATGGAGAGTTATTATCATCATCATAAAATGTATAATTAGAAATAATATTTAATGTGGGATTAAAAAATTAAAACATATAATATATCTCTTACTGATCCACTCTTATCAAATAAGACAATTTATGAGGTAAGTCAATGCATTGTGATTTTAAGAAATTTGTCTAGTCAAACACATGTGCATGTTATCTATTTGGAGATCAAGAAATAATTAAGTGTTTGTTTTCAATATAAAATCAAGGTTGGAATTAGTTTCCTAAAAAATTAAATAGGTTTATTTCATACTATTCCCATCTTATCTAAATTTACAAAAATTTAAGAAGTCTAACATACATGTAAGATGTAAGCAATAAGTCAAGTGAAGCTCCAAGTTTTAAGTCAAAAAGCTCAAGTAAAACTCCAAGATGAAATAAAGGTAACTCAAGTAAAAATAACAGATGCATTAAATTAAAAATGAGTTAAGTGAAGATGACAAATTCAATTTAATTTCATGATGAAGTTAACTAAAGATGTTTAAGTCCTTTTCATGCATTAAAGATAATCAAAGCATGCAAGTTGATATTTGAATTTTTCAAAATATTAAAAAAATAATATTTATTTATCATACACCATATCTCATATTTTATAATGTTTAAACTCCAACAGAGATACGTCAAAATTTTGTGGAGGTGAATATGGAGTAAGTGGTGATGTTGAAGTTGGACTTCAGTTAAAGGAGTAGTGAACTAGAGTTAGCATGAGGAGTCATCTCTAGTTACTTGTCTCCTCTCTCCTTTATAATATTTTATATATGTATATTAATTTTTTAATTATTATGTGGATATTATTCTTTTGGATTACATTAACTCTAAATAAAATTTGTACTGCATCACCTTTGAAGAAATAAAGAGCTAAATTTTCCTCCATTTTCAAGTTGTTCATGAAGTGTGTGCTTAATATTCATTGATGTAACTTATTACATGAGTGATTTTCCTATGTTTATGTTTTAATTATTAAAATTTATGTATAAAATAACTCTTACATGTCATACCAAGTGTCTAATTCTTATTCTACCTAATCTAGAAGAGAATTCAAACATTGTTCAATCCTTCTAACCTAGTGTGAGTGTTAATCAAGACCTGTATGTCAAATAATGATGCAAGAATCATTTTATGATAATTAAGTGAATGTGTGAAATTTTTTTATATTCCAAAGTATGTTAAGTATCTATATAATTTATCTTGACATTGGTATATCAACCCAAATTTTTAGTTTTCATTTCCATTTTTAGCTTTAACATTACTCCTTTTTACCCTTTTCCTAGTCAAGAGAGCAGTATTTGAAAGATTTTAGAGAGTTGTGGGTTAGTGTACTAAAGGGAACTATCCATTTATATATATATTCTCTCCAACATAGTTTTTCTCACACCTTGGATAGTTTTCCATTTTATTAAAAAGAGTGAAAACAAGTTATAGGTTCTTTCAAGGGTGCACTTCTAAGTGTGAACAATTTATAGCATGCCCAGTGGGACACAAATTAGAGCTAAAAAATACATTTGAAGTAGCAAGAAGTATTGGTTTCATGACTAAATTCACTATAATATCTACAAGTAAAGGTATACCATTTTAATTTTTTGAATTATTTGAGCATTCTAATAGAATAAGAAGTTTTTTGACAATTTTATATCCTACAAGGTTATTTCAATCAAAAATTCACCATATTATGCAAACAAATTCATTTTCAAATCCTATTATTAACATGGATATCCAAATGAAATAGTTATTATTATTTTACATGATGGAATTTTTGAAATTTGGATTTTCACCACTTGATTATATGCCTATCTCTCCTCATATAAGTGGCATAATAGAAACATCTCACTTAATATGGGTGAACAATTTGGTGAGATGAATCTCTAAAAGGGATAGTTCCTTTGATGCGCTCTCTAAAACACTCTCCTATTTATCAACTTGACATGAAAAGGGTTAAGAAGAAAAACTAATAAAACTAAAATTTGATGCACTAATATTTAGTTTCCTCCTATAAAATGAACTTATAATACTTTAGAGCACAATAAAGCTTCTTTCACACAAAACTAACAACTCAAGATTGATTGTTGCATCAATGTTTCATATGCTAGGTTCAAGAGGTATGTCGATATCTAAAAAGGATAATGAATTATCATTTGAATAATAAGGTAATAAATAACTTCTAACACTCTCGTACACTGAGGAAGAACACTAATAAAGACTTGCAACAATTACTATTCTGCATACTTGGTGGACAATCAAAGACAATATGCTAGCAAAGATTATCTTTCACTAGACAAGATCAATAAGATTTAAAACCAAACATAACTATGTATCATGTAGGTAGTAAAATTCACATTTTTATTGCATAAAAATTCATTAAAATACATAATTATCCAAGGTTTCACCATCAACCAATGGAGGCTACTCAAAAGAGCCAAAAAGGGCAATATTTATAGTATTTAGAAGAGGGATGAGACAAGTAAATTCAAAATATCACTTGGACACATTTAAATCTGAGTAAAGAGGTTAATTTTTCATGAAAAATAGATATTAAATGAACCATTCAATGTTAGGAAGTCCAAGTGTCCATACAAGTCATGAAACTTATGAAAAGTTGCATGGAACTCCTCATTCTAGCTCAAAAAATTGCCTTCATGATTTGGACCTATTTGAACATCCCAAAAATAACTATGGATAGGTATGATGATTATCATGAGAGTTAATTCTCTAATACATTCCTTTTAATTCATTTTTTATAGTCCTACTCATATGAAAACTCTTGGAAGGAAGACATCACTACCTACAGTCTAGAAAACTCATCTTTTCTATCACCCCTCACACTTGGACTCAAAATTAGCATTATTTTTCCATGAAAATATGTGAGAGGGAGTTTATGACACTTTTAAAGACCCTAAATGTCCTTAGAATACTTATGTGCACATTAAAATGACATCCACTTGAGGTTTTCACAATTCTCACCCTTATGTTCACTATGCTAGTTTTGACTGGCTAAGATGAGAGTTATAGTTTGGGAAATTAAGAGTTTTTTATTGGAATTAAATTACCATATGTATTTATTACAAGTCCTAATATTCCTCTCAAACTTTATTTCATCTTCATACCTCTTCTATAATTTTTAAAACACACAAATGATCAAAATTATCCTATCTTCACCCTATCCATATAATTCCATATAGATTTAAAGTATGGGAGGAATCCTGAGTGAGTCATTTATAATTTAAAATCACTTACATGGTCAAACTATGTCATATGGATATATTTCTAAGCTTGTTTTCTCCATCGGATCTTGACTAAGGGTTTAGTAGGGTTTTAGGCAATTTTTAGTCTTAATCTTTGTTCATAAAGATCTTACATTTAACTTACCAAAAAATGACACAAACATGATTATAATATACCCCACTAACCATTCCAAACTCGTTTTTTTCCCATGAAAACTCTCAAAGGAGATATGAACACTTGAATTCACCATATCAAGCTTGTTTTCACCTTTCCTACATGTTTAGACACTTTCTAAGATATATGTATATTTATTATAAGTTTATTTACATAATAAAATTTTAAAAATTCCTAATTACATCTCATAACATGATCCCACTAGATATAACACTCACCAAAATCCATAAGTGAAGTTGGACCCCCAAATGGCGTTAGGTCCCTTTAAGGCTTAATGGGCTTAGAATGTACCTTTCTAGTTTGGGATACTTGGAATGATATTTCATGGTTGGTATGAATTTTTATAAATTTTAAAATCTCATTAAATCTTAAAAATTCATTAAATAACCTCCCAATCACTCCTTTTCATCCTTTTCTCTCATTCACCAACTAGGCCTAGTGAAAGATTGTCTAGTTGGACTGTGTGCAAGGGTATTTTGGTCATTTTCAGAGGTTTGAACCTGAATTAGTGATTATTATAATATATATACCATTAATACACCTCAAAATATGTTTATTTATTTTTATAAAACCTTATATCAAGCCCTTTACCCATTTTGACCTCATTAGTTTGTTTTGCTAAACTCTAATTTTCCTTGATTGACTAACTTATGAAACAAAAAAGTGAGATATATCTCTCATCCCAATGGAAAATTTAATATTTTTGTAGTTTTATAACATAATAATTATTATTTTTAACTAATTTATTATTTTATTTCACTCATTTAGTCATCTAACCAACTCAAAATGCCTTAAAAAAGCCTCCAAAAAATTATTTTCTTGCATTTTTTCCTTCTTCCCAAGAATGGATCCTCAAAGCTAAATCCAAGAATATTAGGATTTAAAAACATGTCACTTATATAAAATTAATGATAATTAATATTTTAATTCATCCAAAAAAAATCTCCTTCTTTGAACTCTTTATCCTTACACATTGAGCAACATGGGTTTCCTAGCTCACCTTTATGAACTATAACTTTTGGGCAATAGGAAGAGTGAGTGATCATATTGAAGGGGTCCTAGAGCCTATGTAAAAACATTATTGATCAATCAAAAAATATTTTTAGTTTAATATCAAACCCTCTTTCTTTCCTATACACATTTATCTCTTTATCATCAATTCATGTTCAAGACTGCAAAGTGACTCTTGTAGGTGCATACAGGGGTGTAGAGGTTTAAGTAGGATTATTCCACAGTGCTTGGATATTATGAGGTCCATAATGATTTTAATATATATTTTCATATGATATTTAATTATATTAATCCCACATACCCTTCTCATATGAACCTTGAGGGATACAAACTAAGATTTCTCAAAATAACTGAGACACCCTATCTATGATTTCTGTAGATGTGCATGATCTTGAAATTTAATTTTTCATGGTATGGAGAGACTATCCATACATAATTATAACCCAATATAAAATTATCATTTATTTTAATCACCTTATATTCCCTTTAGATTCATAAACTAAGTTTTTTCTTGCATGACTGAGAACCCTTGCCTAACTGACCCCTGTATGTGTGCATTAGCTCATTTCAACTTGGTTATGATGTTTAAAGACCTTATTTAAATTCCATGATGTCACATAGCATTAAAATATGATTTAATTAAGTTTTAGTGTCCTAAAACAATAACTAAACACCCACACTGGCTCACTATTTGTATACCCTATTGTAGGTGTGTATTTTCCCTAAGGGATACCTGTAGGCACTCATGAAACTTGAAAACATGCACCAATATCATGATAAATGGTATTAATTAAATTAAATCCATGATACAATTATATCCACAAGGATATGAAATATTTTCAAGTTAAGATATCAAAATCCATTCACAACTACAAACATATAGATATTAGTGTAGAATTTTGGTGTTTTTAGAGCATATTTGAGGTTCCAAACTTCTAACTTCTACTAATTTCCTGACTCCCATCCTTGGCATACATATTTTAAACACTATATTAAATAATTTTTTGAACACTTATAAAACATGTTGTAATATGTCTACAAAAACCCCTTGGACCTCTATTTTCATTTTTTGGGGAAACTTTCATAGAATTCAGTCTCTTGTCTCTTGTCAACATGATTACACCTCATGTTATCAACTTGATGTTTCAAATAGGTTTTAATTATGATAGTAAATATGTTATAGTTTTAATATATACCTTATCATACTCTAAACCATCCATTCAAATAATTTTGCAATTTTGAGGTACCACCTGTAGGTGGTCATCAACATACATAGGCAACAAGTGTAAAGTTATGGTTAGTATGTATGAATGGAAAGGTTTTTAAAAATTATGTGCCTTAATCATGAATCCCAATGTACCTTTAACAATATTAATATTTTTAAACACACAAAAACATTTCCACCCCTCAGTATGACATCAACAAAGGCCCATGTATGTGTGCATTGGTTGTATGTAGGCAATGAATATGGAATAGAGAAACATGGGTGGATAAAATGCCTTGTGGGAAGATAAAATTCATTTTAAAAATACAAAATACATTATTTACATTAAATATAATTTAATACAAGTTGAAAAAAATTCATTCCAATGTGAAATCTCTTGAGAACATCTGGAACAGAATAGGTAGGGTGTTTAATGACTAGTTTATCATGGTGAATGAGCATGTGACCACACTTGCAATTTTTCCAAACTTATAAATGAACTATATTAAAATCCTGAGGGATTTTAAAACTTATATATTCTAATTACCATTTCATGAATAATATAGACAAGCTCATATAGGTGATTGTAAGTGAAATTGAGTAAAGAGTTGACTATGAGGAGAGGTAAGGCTGTAAGATTTATACAGCATGATATAGTGAAAAAAAACATGGAATGAGGTTAATATATGGATTTTATACCTATTTAACACCATATCCAATCTACATGAGACCTATACATGAAACTAATTATTATTTAAACAATAACTTTGATTGAAAATACACATAGTGGCACTTTTCTACAACATGAGATAATTTGCTCATCTAAACACCGTTAAACATGAAGTTAAACATGGATATAATATTATAATATATCCCACATACCATGTATTCAACACCACCAACTATATTATACAAATTTTCTAAAAATGAAACAAGACCTATAGGGTACATAAAACAACTAACAGAAAAGTATAGTAAACTTATAAAGCAGGATTCATAAAGCAAAGTTGATCAATACTTGCACACTTGATATGGAAATGAAGGTATATAATTTTAATATTACCTCCCAAAATCATTTGTTCTAAAACCTCTTCAGCTATCCATATTAAGCACAAACGTAAAGGTCACTTCTATATGTCTAAAAAGGCAAAAAAGAAGTAGAATGGTTTTGGCTTTAAAATGGCACTTTCAAATCATGTCAAGTGTTGAGATGAGTATTGTGAAGATTAAAAGGCCTTATATGATATTTTACCAGGTGTAACACTTCCCCATGATCCATACAAGTGCTAAATGTTTCCTTTTTTAATTAATTTCTTGAATTTTAGTTAAATAACCTACAATATTATAATAGAACTGACATACTTAATATGTAAACTAACCTATTGGATTATTAAAATGAAAATAGGGCACTTGGTCACCTTGGGAACCGTGTCACTTGCATTAATGACCCTTAAAACCCCACTAGGTAACCCAAAATGACAAATAAACTTGTTAGATCATGACTAAGGCTAAAAATACACTAGATAACATATAATTAACTATAATATAGAATATGACAATGTTTTTGACCCCTAAACATCTAAAAACCAATGTTTTTACCTATAAGGGTCTAAATTTGACCTAAATTCAAATCTGGTCAACAAAATGGTGACTGATAGGGGTAGCATGCCTACTATACTAAAGACCAATATCTGTATCCTATCATGGTTCAAGGGATCCAATGAATTCTTAAAGACAACTAGAAAGGAATTTCTTAAAACACACACAAAACAACCACAACACACCAAGAAAACACAAAGCAAAGCAAGACACCAACAAGACTCACATATGTGCAAAGCACCTAGGGAAAACAAGGAAAACAAAAACTATGTACAAGGAAAGAGGACAACCCTATTATAAATTCTTGAGATATATCCCATTTACTAGGATATGAATCTCCTCTCCATCCAAATTTGAAATTTGGAAAGCATTGTGTTGCTTTCATTGAGTGATGATATAAGGGCCACTCCACAAAGCATAAAACTTTATGTGTTTTATAGTCTTAGCCCTATCTTCATCCCACTTTAGAATATTTCCCCCCTCTTGGAAACTTCTTGTCATGGATTTATTATCAAAATATCTCTTTGTTTTATCTTGATGATCCCTCATAGTCTGCATATCTTGGTTTTTGTTTCTTCAAGATCCATAAACTCACACAATTTGACCTCCATGCTTTCATTTTCCATCAAATCTAACTAATAAGTGAGATCCAAGGTTGGTAACTCAAGTGAAAGAGGAATTATGTCTTCTCTCTCATAAACAATTGTATATGGTTTGTTTCCAATGGCTCTTTTTAGGGTGATCCTATCAGCCCAAAGAGTTGTGTTTAACTTATAATGGCAAATTCTTTGTTTTTTATCCGTTAGCCTCTTTATGATCCTAATTAGATTCTTATTGGTGGAATAAACTAGTACATTCACTTTTGGATAATATTTGGAGGAATTAATAAGGTAAATTCCATGCTTTAAGGCCCACTCACTTGTCCTCATTCAAAGGAAAGCCAATGCATTGTCTTAAATTATTTTTGAAAGAGACCCAAACCTTGTCACTATTCCTTCATAGAAGTCTATAACTAAAATTTCATTTGATTCCTTGAGAGATACAACATTCACCCATATTTTTAAGTAATTTTTAGTAGTCATCACCCACTTGTGACCAGCACTAAGGTGGGTTGATTAGGCCTATAAAATCTAGACCCTATTGCATAAAGGGTTGACCTACTTGTATTGGATGAAGAGGAAAGGCTGAAATATTTTTATTACCATAAAAGAGAGAATTTTTTTTGAACTTTATTACCCAATCATGGGTGTGTTTTAATAAACTAGGCAAAAAATATCTATCTCTCATAATCCTAGCAGTTATGGTTCTAAGAGCAAAGTGACCACTAGCTGGTCCATCATGAAACTCAAGTAATATATTCTAAACATAATTTAATTCAACACATCTCAAAATCATACATTATAATTACTTCCTAAATAACATTCCATCAACAAGTACATAAGGAATATATTGTAATTTGAAGTACCTTCTTTTAGTTCTATCTAGACTTTGTGGACACTCACCAGTTTGAAGAAAATAGATAATTTATTGTGTCTAACTCCAAATTAATGAAGATGAAGTTATTATATGGTGATCATGAAGTGATAAAACAACCCACTTTTTTTCCTTCAAATCTAAATCAAGGTGCTCACATAACCCCATTCCTTTCACTATTTTGGTTATCTTGATTTCTACATCATACTCCATCACTTTTGTGATCCAACCAACCCTTTTTTCATTTAAATATCTACTCAAAAGGAAGTATTTAACACTAGGATGAGGTACTAATATGTGAATATTCTTTTTAGATAACATGTGCCTAAACTTATTTAGAATTCTAAAAAGTGAAATTACTTGGTTCTCTACATAGGCGTACCTTACTCATAGCCTTCTGATCCTTGACTAAATAAGGCAATAAGATGCTCTAAGTTTTATTCATTTGATTTATTATGGAATAGATAACTATTGTCAACCTGGAGTTACACCCTAATTCAAAGGACATGTGCAAAAATACCAGTCCTCTATCTAGCTAAAATAATGGGATCTTCTCACGAGGGTGGGTGCCTCAATAGTGAGAAGAACTTCCAGAGAAGGTTGGTTCCCGTATGATGTATCAATGAAGATTCCTACTCTATGCTGCTGACTACCATGGAAAAGGGAGAAAGAATACTTAAAGGTGAAATCCTACCTAAAAGGGGGTGATACACCAAAACTATGATCCTACTCAGCTTGGAACCTTGAACACTGAACGAACAAGAGAGAAGGAAGACCTTAGACTTTAATTAATCACTTGTGCATAAGTATTTCATGCAAAGGTTCGGTCCAATGGCTAAAACCTGAGGGAAAATGGTGGAGAGAGGTCTGATAAAAGACACTTTACAGCCACCTAACATCCACTTATAGTCTCAACCAAAGATGATAAAGAACACTTTAACATGACATGCACAAGGACAATATAGCAACTAAGTATGAAACAGAATTTGGGAAGGGAGAGAACTCTACCACTTATGCAAATTGCTGAGGAAGTATACACTATGCCAATGCTTGAAATCTGAAAGTACAATCCTTCTTATTGATTGAATAGGTTACACAACTCTCTAATGGCAGAGTCTAGTCTAACCAAGAGAGCTTGGATCCCTTTTAATCAAGGCTGAAAGCCATTATATAGAAAATTACAAGAGGCCAAAGATAGGTGTATAAACTCGAATAGAAATATTCACTTTGGTTAACTCAAGGCTTTACTTGGCCTTTCAATAAAATATATTTTTCTCTTTATCCTTGCATGAAGTTTATTCACTTGATGAAGTGAACTTATCTTTGTTATGAACTGCCCACCTCCTTTTGCATGGAAATCTTCTAGTGGATGTGGTGTTTGATCAATTAGTCAACTCTAAATCTAGAAAAGTCAACTCCTCATTCGAACTCAGAACTCTCATTGAAGTTGAGTTAGACTTTCAGATGCATGGGCTGAATGGAGATGAATAGGTCTTAATAATAGGTCAACTAAAACTTTGACCATTTATTCAAAAATAGCTCTTATGTTTGAAAATAGCTCTTGCATGTATTCTATTCTAATTCTGATCGTGTCTATTTTTGGCAAGATTCTATATTCAATTCTTCATTGGATTATCTATTTTTTATTCCTTTTTTACATAGTTAGCCTCCATTTATTTTGGATTTCTTGCTGTCTCCTTAGTCTCAATGGTTACTTCCTACAGGAAAAATTTGACGGCCTGCGGGACGTCATTGAAAACTATCGCATTTACTTCATTTATATTTCTTCAAGCTTATTTTTGTCACTTTAATTTACTCTTATTTTCTCAAGCATTTTCCCATGGCCTTTTTGTTCTGTCAGCTTCTGAACTCCTTTAGACTTTTTATCTGAAGGAATTCCTTCAGACAAAAAGTTTGAAAGAATTTATTTCCTTGTTTTGCCTTGTCTTTTATCTTGGTCTTGTTTTTCTTCGAGTTTATTTCTTGTGCAAGCTTATCCAAATTTCTTTAGACTTTTTGTCTAAAGGAATTCCTTTGGACAAAAATTCTGAAATAATTCATTATCTCTTGAGATAGCTTTTCCTTTCTTTTCTCATTGGCTTTGTCTTTAGACTTGTCTCCTGCCCTTTCCAAATTCCTTCGGACTTTTTTTCTGAAGGAATTCCTTCAGATAAAAATTCTAAAGGATATGTCTTTGTCTTTGCTCTTATTTCAATGCACCCTTTGGTGAGATAAGTACCCTTTGGCACTAACCAAGTGTCCTCCGTGAGTGCCCTTCAGAACAATTGGAGGGCACCTAGTCTTTTTGCAAAAGTCTATGATTTAGTCTTCCTCCTTCTTGAAGGGTAGGTGCCCTTCAGGAATATTTTAAGTGTCCCTTCTGAAGGGTACCCTATCCTTTTTAATTCTCAAAATGAACTTTTCCTTACTTTTTGCAACTTTTCTAAATTTCTTCTAAGTGTCGGGAGAGTCTGTAGAAATTTCTTGAGTGAGTCCATAGAGAATTTTTTTGAGTGAGTCCATAGAGAATTTTCTGAGTGAGTCCTTCCTTGGCTAGAGATGAGAAATTTCCAAGTGGCAAGAGAAAATCTGACTCATAGAAGATTTGTCAACAATAACCTCATAATTTCTAAAGGTATAAAAGTTGAATTCCTTTGAGAAATTAGGACTTGATATAGTTGGAACTTGATAAATAGCTTGTTTAATCCCTTCAAAACTCTCCTTCCTTCTTCTTGTCCAAGTAAACACTTCATTTTTCCTTACCATAGAGGTTAGAGGCTTGAATAAATTAGAAAAATTAGGAATGAACCTCCTTATGAAATTTATTTTTCCAAAGAAACTTTCCAAACCCTTCTTGTGTTTGGGCAAAGCCAATGCCAAGATTGCACTCACCCTTTTATGATCTATGGATAGGCCCTTATTTGAGACAATGTGTCCTAAAATTTTGACTTCATGGACAAAAACACACACTTATTTGGGTTAATATATATTCCAAACTGTCTACATCTCTCAAAAATATACCTAATGTGATTTAAATGATCCTTTGCATCCTTATAAAAAACTATGATATCATCAAGACTCACCAACACAATGTCATTTATTAGACCTTGAAAATCCATATCCATTACATGTTGAAATGTTTCACCAATATTAGACAAACTAAAAGGAATTTTCCTATAATCATATTTACCCCCATTTATTAGTAAATTCTATCTTAGATTGGTCATTTTCCTTTACCAAAATCTTATTATACCCTGAGTATCCATCAAGGAGTGAGAACCTTTAACTACCTGCACAACTTGTAAAATTTGCTCAATGGAAGGAAGAGGATAATGGTCCTTCAAGGAAACTATATTCAAGTCTCTAAAGTCAACACATAACCTGATTTGCCCATTATTCCTTACCAAGAATAAGTTTTACAACCAAGATGAATTCTTAATAGGAAATATGATCTTGGACTCAATCAACTTTGTAAGCTCCTTTCTCATGAGACTCTCAATCTTAGGATTGACTGGCCTTTGTCTTTGCTTGATGGGATTAGCATTATCATATATATCTATGGTGTGTTGAGATAATTTTGGGTTAAATAATTTTAAATAACTATATTCCCATGAAAATACATCAAAAATTTCCTTGCATAACTCAATGAAAGCATATCTTTCCTCTCTAGTACATACCTTTCCAAGAGCAAGCAATTTATTCTTGAATATTTGTACTCTCTCATAATTTTATTACTTAGTATAAATTCTTAACTTTTCCTTCTTCAACTAATAATCATCATTGAATATACCCTAAAGTATGACTAAGCCATTAAGGAGCTTATTTATCTTTAATTGAACAATCTACCCTACATATTGTTGTTGTAGTTTGGATTGATTCTTTGAAGAAAACCTAGCCTCCTCTTATATAAAAAGATCTATTTGTTGGTCACTATCAAATAATTTACAATTAGTGACATTATCAGGTATATAGGGTCTTACAATAACCTTTAGATGGGTCTAGTTCTTATCTTCTTTTATCCCTTTTGGAACATCAAACTAAGCTCCAATGGCTGCCAACCTATCCAAATGTTTGTTGTCTTCTCTTGGGATAGATTGGATGTTGAAGTCTTGTAAATGTTTAACAATATCCCATACTCTATGCTTATATTAATTGACCAAATATTTCTTACTCAAATTTTGGCCTCTTACTTGATTCATAACTAACTCACTATCACCATACACTTGCAACTCTTTCACACTTCTTTTCCTAGACCTCTCAAGGCCATGAATGAGGGCCTCATATTCTACCACATTACAAGTACAATATAAGTGAAATATAAAAGTGCCATAGCAACTTTTATTTTATGGAGAAACTAACATTTCTCTACCACCTGCTCCAACTTTGCTTATAGATACATCAAAAAATAACTACCATAAACCATCCATCTTTTCACTTGGCTTCATCAAATTTAGATTGAAAGATTACTACTCATGAAGATAATACACTCTAAGACTAGGTTGTTCTATGAATTTTTAAGGATCATGCTCATAATTCTCAGATACCCATTCATCTAGATACAAATTATAAACTCCTTTAAGAGAAGAAGTTGGAGATTAGTCTGTGTGAAGCTCTTCCTCATCTAGAATGGCATAGTTAACATTTGTAACTTTAGGCATGTATGGATCTAAATGATTATAATGGATAGGATCTTATTAAATATTCATCTTGGTGCCATACTTTGTCCTAAAACCCATAAATTACCAATTAGTTTCCAAGTATCCACCAATCCTGTTTGTGAACTCTCTTGACAAATAAAGTGTAAAGTATGAAGGTAAATTTGAAATAACCACATCATGAGGGATCTAAAAAGTATGACAATCATGTAAAATCAAATTAAAATCCTTGACCACTCCTAAGGTATTTGTTGGTGATCCATCAAAATGTAGAACTCCCTTAGCTATTAGTTCATACTTGAGGCCTAGTTTATCCACTATTGACTTGGGCATAACTGAAGCACTAGTCCCACTATCAATGACAAAATTATGAACTAAGAAATAACCAATGATAAAATATAGATAAAAATTAGGATTTTTATTTGTTTTCTTTACTTTTCCATCAATGATCTAAGTTCCATTCACCAAGACAACATTTTCATTCCTAGATGATCCAACATGTTTGCCTAATCCAAGCAATTATTTTTGAAGAATATCCTTTTGTCCTGATAATGTTAATTAATCCCATAATTAAATGTTCATATGTGATTTAATAATTTGATTCAAAACATTGATAGAAGGATTTATCACCTTGAAAATCTCTTTAGAAGCACTATTACCTTGTGGTGTAACATGTGAAGATGGTTATGTAGGAGCTTCCCTTACATTCTAAAACTTCTTATTTTCTTGCACTTTAAGAGCTGAGTGATACCCACCCACCATTTTAGATGATGAAAGAGTAAAAAAAGTTCCTTTAATAGGTACTTGTGTCTCTTCAACAACCCTCTTCTTGGACCTAGTGTTAGAGGATACACTATCATTCACATTACTTGAATTTACCACATAATTTATGGCACAAAATTTTCCCTTCAAATGATACATATGAGTAGAATAAGATCATGTTTTCCCATTTTATACCCCACTTTGTATTGGCACCTCAAAACTAGGAACTTGAGATACTTTACCACCTTGCATTGTCATGGTTTGACTAGGCATTTCATTAACATATGTAACTTGGCCTTGATTTTGATTATACGAAGGATAACATGGTTGTTATTAAACAAAGTTTAGTTGAGTGGGAACAAGATATTTGGAAGATGATTATGGGGAATTAGGATTTAAACTTTGGTAAGGTCTAGCTTGAGTTATTTGACCTTGTCCTTGAACATTATCTTGGAAAGGAGGACTATTTGCTTGTCCAAACTAATTATAAGGTTGATAAGGTCTATAATTTTGAGCATCTTGCCTTTTAAGGGAAAATAATTAATTGGTAACACTTTGAAGTAAAATATTGACCTCATTGATCTCATTTATATTTGCAAGGGTAGAATTTTCTTGACTATTAGTAAAAGGAGCTAAGGTAGGTAATGCAACATGATTATGAGGATGAAAATTAGGGAACAATGGCATGGGAATTCTATGAGAAATATTTCCTAATTAAATAAGATAAATATCAACATTAATAGCTATCTCATAATTATTGGGAAGTGTATTTCCACCCATGGATTGGATCATCATGGCTACATCACTATTTAATACTTTTAGGTAGTACAAGAAGACATAATTTTCAATAGGTCTCACAAGGGTTGGGGTCCTATCTAATGTTTTTTGAAATCTAGAGTTAAAATCCTACATTAACTCTTGTGGATCCCTCTTAATAGTGGTAAATTTCTTAGCTAGTGATAAATGATCACTCTTCTCTTCAATCCTCTTAGACAATAGTCTCCTAGTTCATCCCATGAAGAAATGGAATTATGAGGTAGAGTCCCATACTAATATAAAGCTTTCCCTTTGAAAGACAATGCCAATAGTCTAATGGTTACATTATCTTGATTAATATTGTGAATATTTAAGAAGTTTTATATGTTTTTGATGTGTTTAATAGGAGTAGCAGGAGCTTCTCCACTAAAATATAGAATAATCTTAAAGGTTGCTCTAGGAATTGGGTCATAGTGGGCAAGATTCAAAGGAGATGATTTGATGAAGGCTATAAAAGGATAATTCATAAAAATATTAAAATGTATAATATGTGTATTATGGGTTGAACTAAGAAATAACTTGGATTTTTAAAAACTAACTCCCTTGAATAAGGATGAGTATTCACAAACCTAAATCTTTTGATAAAATACAAAGGAAATTATACAAACTCAAAGGGTATACCTTTAGTATAAAACCTAATGGTCAAATTTGGCATGGAAATTAAGGACTAATAAAGAACCAAAGAGTTGAAAACTTAGTGGAGTTGATAGGTATTGAATGTAGATGTTCTTGTAGCTGCAAGTTGCCAAGACCGACATCAATCTTGGATAATCTTCTAGGACTTGGAGGCCCACCAGGCATGCCAAAAAATATTGTCATTTGTATTTGTAACCATTGAGTAGATACGTATATCTCCTAATCAAAGAGTCACAATGGAAACATCTCACTTCATATGGGTAAACAATTTGGTGAGATGAATATCTAGAAGGGATATTTCTCTTAATGCACTCTTTGAAATACTCTCCTATTTATCAACTTGACATGAAAAGGGTTAAGAATAAAAAATAATAAAACTAAAAGGTGATGAAAAAATATTTAATTTTCTCCTATTTATTGAATTTATACTACTTTAGAGCATAAAAAATATTCTTTCACACAAAACTCACAACTCAAGATAGATTGTTGCATCAATATTTCATATGCTAGGTTCAAGAGGTATGTTGATATCTAATAAGGATAATTAATGATCATTTGAAGAATATATTCATAAATCACTTATAAAACTCTAATACACTAAGGATTAACATTTAAAAATACTTGAAATAATTACTCTTCTACATACTTAGTGGACAATCAAAGACAACATGTTAGAAAAGATTAGCTTTCACTAGACAAGATCAATAAGATTTGCAACAAAAATCAACTATCAAGATTTTAAGTAGTAAAATACAAATTTTTGTTGCTTCAAGAGTCATTAAATTACAAAATTGGCTATGTTTTCACCTTTAACCAATGGAGGTTGGTCAAAAGAGCCAAAAAGGGTAACATTTATAGCATTTAGAAGATGGGTGAGATAAGGGAAGTCCAAAGTTTACTTGTAAAATTATTAAGCTGATAAAAGAGGTTAAATTTTAATGATAAAGAGATTTGAAATTAACCATGCAATTTTAGGAAGTCCAAGTGTCTATACAAGTCATGAAACTTGTGAAAAATGGCATGAAACTCCTCATTCTAGCTCAAAAAATTGTCTTCATGATTTGGACCTATTTGAACATACCATAACTAACTATGGATAGGTATAATGATTTGTATGAGAAGTAATTATTTAATACATGCCTCTCCATGAATTGGTTATAGTCTGACTCATCTAGAATCTCTTAAAAGGAAGCCGTCACTACCTGTAGTCTAAAAAACTCCTCTTTTCTATCACCCCTCACACTTGGCCCAAAAATTAGCATCAATTTTCCATAAAAATACATGAGAGGTATTTTATTACACTTATCAACCATATCCTTATAATACTCAGGTGAACCTCAAAAGGACATCCTGAGATGAGAGCTCACCCTTATGTACACTATGCTAGTTTTGACTAGTTGAGATGAGAGCTCTGGTTTGGAAACTTAGGTTTTTTCTTGGAATTAAAATATCTTAATGGTTTATTAAAATTATTAATATTTATCTCAAACTTTATTGAATCTTTAAACCTCTTCTAAAATCTAAAAAACACATAAAATGGTCAAAATTACCCTATTTTCACCTTATTCATACAATTTTGTACATCTCAAAAGTATGGGAGGAAGCTTGAGTGAGTCCTTTACAATTTAAAATCACTTACATGGTCAAACTATGTCATATGGATAGCTTTCCAAGCTTGTTTTCTCCATCAGGTCTTGATTGAGGGTTCAATAGGGGTTTAGGTAGCTTTTAGTCTTAAGATTTGTTCATAAAGATATGAAATTGAACCTAAAAAAAATTATACAAACATAATTTTAAGGGACCCCAATAACCCCTCCAAACTCCTTTGGTGCCCATGTGAACTCTCAGAAGAGATAAACACTTGAAGTCACAGTATCGAGTTTGCTTTCACCTTTCCTACATGTTTGGACTCTCTCTGAGCTATAATTAGATTTTAATAAATTTTATATTAATAATAAAAGTTAAAAATGTATAATTACATCTCATAAACAATGTCCTACTAGATAAAACACTCACCAAAATCCAAAAGTGAAGTTGGACCCCCAAATGGCTCTAGGTCCCTTTAAGGCCTATTGGGGTTAGCATGTACCTTTCTATGTTGGAATACTTAGAATAATATTTCATGGTTTTTATAATTTATTATGAATTTACACATCTCATTAAATCTCAAAAATTCATTACATAACCTTCTAATCACCCCTTTTCCTCATTTTCTCTCACTCACCAACTAGGACTAGTGAAAGCTTCTCTAGTTGGATTGTGTTCAAGGGTATTTTGGTCATTTTGAGAGGTATGAGCCTTAAATAGTACTTATTATCATCTATTTATATTTAATACACCTCAAAATATTTTTATTTAGTTTTCAAAAAACTTTTATTAATACCTTTGCCCATTTTGACCTCATTAGCTCATTTTGCTAAACTCTAATTTTCCTTGATTGGCTAACCTCTGAGACAATATAGTGAGGTATATCCCTCTTCCCTATAGAAAATTGAATATTTTGGAGTTTTATAAGGTAATAATTATTATTTTTACAAAATTTATTAGTTTAATTCACTCATTTGTGCATCTAACCAACTCAAAATTCCCAAAAATGCCTCCAAAAGATTGTTTTCCAACATTTTCCCCTTATTCTAAAGAATGTCTCTGTAATGAAATTACTTCAAGAATTAAGTATAAAAGCATAATTATATCCAAATACGACTTAAATATATCCAAATATATGATAATAGATAAGCCACTTTGATGGGGCAACCTCCACAAGCTTTAATAAGAGTATAATTCACAATATGATGATAAATGATTACCCACTACCTCCTATATATAGTCTAACTAGGCCATGGTTACTCCATAGGCCGACCTACTAATATAAAGAAAGCCACAAGTTGGATAAGTAATATAATGTCAAAGAGGGATAAGTAAGCCACAAGTTGGATAATACTATCCTCATGCATGTGATAGGTTAGGGGTGTAGCATGCCCTTCCCCTTCAAACCAACATTGTCCTCAACGTTGAACAACTGTGGATGTTGTTGCAAAAATTCTTCACCTTCCCAAGTTGCATATTCACTACTTTGGTTTTTCCACTTGATCAAATATTCTTTAATCTCTCTGGTTCTCAACCTCTTAATACGTGTTTAGAGGATCTTCTCTGGTTCTAAAATGACTCGTCCTTCTTCATCTAGTTATGGGAGCTCTGTCTGGGCAGAAACTTTCTGTCCAATGACCTTCTTCAAACAAGAAACACAAAATACTAGGTGTATGTGAGATGAATGAGGTAACTTGAGCTTGTAAGCCACACTTCCAATTTTTTGTAGAACCTGATAAGGGCCATAATACTTTGGAGCAAGATTGTTGTCCTTTTTCTATTGCTTCAAGGACATCTGCTTGTAAGGTTGCAAACGAACAAATACCCAGTCACCCACCTCAAAAATTTTCTCACTCTAGTGTTGATCTGCTTGTTTCTTCATCCTCTTTTTTTCCAAGGCCAAATTCTATCTCAAACTAGCCAAAACCTCTTGTTGATGTTGAATGTGCTCTTCCACATCTCAAACCTTGGTGTGCACCTTTAATGAAGAAGTGATGGAAGGTGGATGGTAACCATATAGTGCTAGAAATGGAGAAATTTTAGAAGAGGTATGGAAAGATGTGTTATACCACCATTCTACAAGTGGTAGCCATTTAACCCAATGTGCTTGTTTATCTGATACAAAACAACGGAGATACCCCTCTAAACATTTGTTAACCACTTTAGTTTGTCCATCAGATTGGGGGTGGTAAGATGAGTTATGAGCTAGCTGAGTACCCAAACAAGAAAACATTTCAGTCCAAAAATTACTAGTGAAAATAGGATCATGATCACTTACAATTATTTTTGGGGTTCCATGTAATTTGAGAACTGCTTCCATAAAAATAGCCGCGACTGTACTTGCTGAAAATGGATGTGAGAGAGCACAAAAATGGGAATATTTTGTAAGCCTATCCATAATGACCAAAATAACATTATTACCTTTAGAACAAGGCAACCCAGTGATGAAATCCACAGAAACCTCCTCCCACATTTGACTAGGAATTGCTAATGGTTGTAACAAACCTGGAGTCTTAACTGTTTCAACTTTATTCTATTGGCATATCATGCATTCTTCCACAAAATTTTGTACATCTCCCTTGAGTCCTTCCCAAAATAATTATTTCTTAATTCTATGATAACTTTTCAAGAACCATGGGTGTCCCCCAAGTGGAGATGCATGCAACGCGGTAAGAATCTTATGCTTGAGCTCTGAAGTTTTGCACAAGTATAACCTACCCTTATACCATAGGACATTACCTTTCCATTCAAATTTGTTAGAGGATAAATTACCTTGCTGGAGATTCTAAATCAGAACCTGTGTATCCTTGTCTTGCTCCCATTCTAACCTAGCTTCATCCACCCAATCTGCTTGCAATATGGACATTGCACAAAGTAATGCTTATGTCGATGCATCCCATCTAGATAGTGCATCTACTACTACATTATCTTTATCCTTCTTGTATATGATTTCAAAATCATAACCCAACATTTTGGTTACCTATTTTTGTTGTTCCTCAGATGATAATCTTTGCTCTAAAAAGTATTTGAGACTATCATGATCCATTTTCACCTTAAAGTGTCTACCCATCAAATAAGGCCTCCATTGTTTAACTGCATGAAGAATAGCCATCATTTCTTTCTTATAGATAGGTTTTTGTAGATTATTACCTTTGAATTGACTACTTTCAAATGCAATGGGTCTTCCTTCCTGCATTAGTACTACCCCCAATCTAGACCTAGAAGCATCACATTCAACAGTGAATGTTTGTGAGAAGTCTGGAGTAGCCAAAACTGGAGTGGTGCACATAGCTACTTTTAGTTTCTAAAATGCTTTGGTGGCATCATCATTCCAATGGAAAGCATCCTTCTTTAGCAATGCAGTGAGTGGAGTTGCTATGTTTCCATAACCTTTCACAAATCTTCTATAGTAACTTGTTAGTCCAAGAAAACCTCAAAGGTTTTTGAGAGTTTTTGACATGGGCCATTCCATTATCGCTTTACCCCATCATGGGAAACAATGTGACCAAGGTACTCTACCTCCTATACTCCAAAATCACATTTAGATGGCTTCGTATAAAGTTGGTGCTTCTCCAAAACTATCAACACATGTTTCACATGTTGCAGATGTGGTTCCCATGTCTAACTATAAATCAATATGTCATCAAAGAAAACTAGCACAAAATTCCTTAAAAAAGGCCTAAAAATAGTGTTCATCAAGCTCTAAAAAGTAGATGGTGCATTTTTAAGACCAAAGGGCATTACCAAAAACTCATAATGGCCCTCATGTGTTCTAAAAGCAATTTTATGAACATCTTCATCCTTGATTCTAATTTGATGGTACCCCGAGTGAAGATCCAATTTTGTGAAATAATTAGAATCATGCAACTCATCAAGTAAATCATCAATTACTGGAATAGGAAACTTACCTTTGATGATGTACTTGTTGTGTTCCCTATAATTTGGGTACATCCTCCATGTGCCATCCTTCTTCTGCACCATGACCACTGGTGATGAATATGCACTTTGGCTATGCTTGATGATCCCTACCTCCGGCATCTCATGGACCATCTTTTCAATTTCACTCTTTTGTGCATATGGATATCTATATGGTCTAATATTTGGTGGTTGACTACCTAGAATTAGTTGAATGGCATGATCATGTTCTCTTTTTGGTGGTAGTCCTTTTGGCATGGCCCCAAAAATAGATGAGTGGTCTTCAAGAATTATTTGTAGATCCGGATGTGTAGATACCTTTGGGGGTTGAACTTCTATGGATCATAATCATGCAATAATTCCCTTTGCCCCCTTTTTTAGAATCTTGGTCATCTGATGTGAACTAACCAATTGTGGAGATTTTTCATGTAATCCATGTAGTTCAATTTTCATACCTTCAGAATGAAAGCGCATGAATAGTTCTTGGAAGTTCATCTTAATGGTACCTAAGGTTGTGAGCCATTGGACTCCCAAAATAATGTTTGTGTTACCCATGGGAATAGAAAACATAGGAGAGTCAAGATTTTACCCACCCATAGTAAGCTTAAACTATGGCATTTGCCTAAACAATTAATTGTGCCACCATCTGCAATCATGACCTAAAATTCTGGTGTTGGGTAGATGAAACAATTCAATCGAGTGGCCAACTTATGGTTTATAAAGTTATGTGTGCTCCCTAAATCAATCAACACTGTCACCTTCTATTTCTTGAGGAGACCCACCACCTTAAGAGTTTATGGAGTGCTAATACTTGCAAGTGCATGACAAGAGATTATAGGTTGGGAATCTTTAGGTACCTCATCTATATCTTCCTCATCATCATTGGAGGCATCATCTACTTCTTCATCTTCATTTGGTCCCTCAATGTAGAATAACTTCTTCTCAGCACATCTATGTCCTTTACTCCACTTGCTATCACAACCAAAACATAATCCTTTTGCATGCTTTTCTTCAATTTGTTGAGGGGTCAATCTAGTAGGTGGAGGAAATGTTGATGATGATATGTTATGATCTTTGAAGTGAGTGAATGGCTGCTTCTTGTTGGCTATGAATTTTTCCTCAACTCTACGTGCTAGGATAATAGATTTAGAAATATTAAGTGGATTAAACATACGTACCTCATTTTGAATGTGGTCCTTGAGTCCACCTAAAAATAGGTCATTCAAGTTTGCATCAAAAATTGTCTCCACACGTAAGGATAGGTTCTGAAAATGATGAATATAATCCTTGACAGAGCTAGTTTGTCACAATTTTGTTAGTTGGCTAAAGTAATTATCTGTCACACTATTGCCATAGTGTAATTGTAGCTGCTCTATAAAAATTGACCAGGTGACATTGAGACTCATCTTTTTCTTTTGAGCACACAACCATCGATACCAAATCAATTGTTCAAGTTCAAGATACAAGTATGCCATGGTAACCTTCTATCCACTTGGAATCTGATGTAGATCAAAAAAACTCTCCATTTGGTTGAGCAAATTGAGTGGATCTTTTCCATCGAATTTGTGCATATCCACTTTTGGTAATAGGTTCTTCTATGGCCATGGAGTTAGATTTGAAGTAGACTGGTTAGGAGAACCACCCTAGTGGGTTTGTGAAATAGAGTTAGCTTGATGATTTTATTGATTAATGTTCAAATCCATCATGATAAATCCCAAACTATCTTGTATGGATTGCATATTAGATTGTATGTCTTGCACCTCACTCTGAATGCCTTGCACACTATAGTCAAGCTGGCTCACTTTGTGATCTATGTCAAAAAACCCTAGTACAAATGGTCTATTACACCCCCCTTATAACTCCATCTCATCCTTGTTAGGAGTTTTTCCTGGAGTTTCAGCACCCTTTCCTCAGCCCTAAGTTTGTGGACCTACCATAAAAGGGTTTTACGATGTTGACCCTTATTGACACTTTTGACCCAATTTTGACCAAGCGATTTTGGGATTATTTCAGCCTCAATTCAAAATATACAAAGAACAAACCATAGCCAATTTTTTTAATCTTTCCAAAAATGTAAACAACTCAAAAAAATTCTTTGAATTGCGCATGATAGAGCAATTTTATGAAAAACCATAAAATAGTGATAAATTTTGAAAAATAGATCCAAATGAGCTGAAATTTTAATGGAATCTTACTGTGATGAGTTCTCACCTCCAGTAAAAAAAATTTAGATAAATTCAAAACCGTGATTTATATATCATAAAATTTAAAAATATAGTGTTTCACCCACAAGATTGCCCAAATCGCAGCTTTGATACCACTTGTAATGAAATTACTTCAAGAATTAAGTATAAAATTAGAATTATATCCAAATATGACTGAAATATATCCAAATATATGATAATAGATAAGCCACTTTGAGGGGTCAACCTCCACAAGCTTCAATAAGAGTAGAATTCACAATATGATGATAAATGATTACCCACTACCTCCTATATATAGTCTAACTAGGCCATGGTTACTCCATAGGCAGACCTACTAATCTAAAGAAAGCCACAAGTTGGTTAAGTAATATAATGTCAAAGATGGATAAGTAAGCCACAAGTCAGATAATACTATCCTCATACATGTGATAGGTTAGGGGCATAGCAGTCTCCTCAAATATAACTCCAAAACTCTTAGTTTTTAAAAAAATTAAATCATCTCAAATTAATTATAATTATTCTTTTAATTCATCTGAAATCATTCTCCTTCTTTGAATTCTTTATTCTTACCCATTGAGCAACATGGGTTTCCAAGCTCACCTATATGGACTGTAACTTTTGGGCAATAGGAAGAGTGAGTGATCATCTTGAAGGGTTCCTAGAGATTGTGTGAAAACCTTATTGATCAATCATGAACCATTTTTATTTTACTATCAATCTCTCTTTCCTTCCTATATGCATTCATCTCTTTATCCTCAATTCATGTTCAAGACTGCAAAATGACTATTATAGGTGCATACAGGGGTGTAAGAGGTTTGAGTAGGCTTATTACACATTTATTATATCCTATTAGGTCCATCATGATCTTAATATATATGGTAATATGTTATTTCATCCTATTAACCCCACTTATCCCTCTCATATGCTCCTTAAGGGCTACAAACTGAGTTTTCTCTAACTAACTGAGACACCCTGTCTATGATTCTTGTAGATGTGCATGAGCTTGAAATTTAGCTTGTTCATGGTATGGAGAGACTCTCCATAAATAATTATAACCACCTAGTAAATTTTCATATATTAGACTCACTTTATATTCCCTTTGGATTCATAAACTAAGTTTTTTCCTACTTGACTGAGAACCCCTGCCTAATTGACCCCCATAGGTGTGCATCAACTCATTTTTACTTGGTTATGATGTTTAGAAACCTCATTTTAATTACATAAGGTCACATAACATTACCCTATATTTTTATTCAGTTTGAGTTTCCTAAAACAACACTTGAACACCCATATTGGCTCATTGTATATATAACTTGTTGTAGATGTGTGTTTTCCCAAAGAAGGGACACCTGTAGGAACTCATGAAACTTGAAAGCCATGCATTAATATAATTATAATGGTATTAATACCAATTTTAATTCCATTCAATCCATGAGACCATTATATCCATTATGAAATGGATTATTTTAAAGTTAGGATATCAAAAGCCATTCACAACTATAGACATATAGATATTAGTGTAGAATTTTAGTGTTTTTAAGGGCATATTTGAGGCTCCAAACTTCTAACTTCCACTTACTTCCTGACTCCCATCCTTCACATATCTATTTTCCATAATATATTAAATAATTTTTACCAATCTATATGCTTTGAAACACTTATAAAACATGTTGTAAGAGGTCTACAAAAACCCCCTGGACCTCTATTTTCATTTCTTGGGGAAACTTTCCCAGAATTTAGTCTCTTGTCTCTTTCAAATTAATTACACCTCCTTTTGTCTACTTGATGTTTCAAATAGGTCTACCTTAATATATTAAACAGGATAGGGTTTTAATATATACTTATCCTACTCTAAACCATGCTTTCAAATACCTTTACAATTCTAAGGTACCACCTGTAGGTGGTCATCAACATATAGAGGTAGCAAGTGTAGAGTTATGGAAACTATTTATGAATGTAAAGTTTTATATAACACTTAAGTTCCTTCATCAATCTTACCAATTATCCTTAATCAATCTTAAGAGGTTGAAACACACATCAACCTTTCCACCCCTCAATATGATGTTAGCAAAGGCCCCTGTATGTGTGCATTGGCTATATGTAGGCAGTGACTGTGGAATAGAGCAACAAAGGTGGATAAAATGCCTCATATGAAGATAAAAATCATTTTAAACCTCTCCAATACATTATTTACATTAAATATACTTTAATATAAGTTGAAAAACATTCATTCCAATGTGAAATCTATTGGGAACATTTGAAACAGAATACACAAGGTGTTTAATGACTAGTTTAACATTGTGAATGAGCTTATGACCACACTTTTACTTTTTACAAACTTATAAATTAAATATATTAAAATATTGATGTCTTGGAAAACTAATATATCCTAATTACCATTCCATGAAAAAAATAGACAAGCTCATATAGGTGACTGTAAGTGAAACTAAGCAAAGAGTTAACTGTGAGGAGATGTAAGGCTACAAGCTTTCCAAAGCATGATATAGTGAAACCAAAACATATAAGGATATAAATATGGCTTTTATACCTGTGAAACACCATATCCCATCTACATGAGACCTATATATAAAACCATTATTCTACAAACAAGAAGAACTTTGACTAAAACTGCACATGGTGGTACTTTCTTACAACATGAGATAATTTGCTCATCCAAACACCATGAAACATGAAGTTAAAAATTGAGAGAATATGATAAGAGATCCAAAATACCTTTTATTCAACACCACTAATTGGTTTTTATGGATGTAATGAAAATTAATCAAACCCTATAGGGTACATGAAATAGTTAGTAGAAATTTATAGTCAACTTGTGAAGGATGATTCATAAATAAAATTTGATCAATACTTATATTATCACTATGTAAATTAAGGTATCTAAGTTTAATATCAACTCAAAAAATAATTTTCTTTGAAACGTCTTCAGCTATCCACAGTAAGAACAAACCTAAAGGTCACTTTTGTATGTCTTGAAAGGCAAAAATGACATAGAATAGGTTTGGCTTAAAAATATCACTTCTAAAGTATGTCAATAATTTTGATAGGTTTGGGGAAGATGAAGAGGAATTAATGTATATTTTCCCATGTGTCACACTTCCCCATGAGATGTACAAGTGCTAAATTCTCCCCTTTTTAATTGGTTTCTTGATTTTTAGTTAAACAACCTAAAAGATTCTAATGTAACTGCATACCTAACAAGTAAAATGACATAATAAATTCTTGGAATGAAAATAGGATACTTTAACACCTTAGGAACCATTCCACTTGCATTAATTACCCTTAAAACCCCTCTAGGAGACTAAAAATGACAAATAAACTTGTTAGATCATGACTAAGGCTAAAAATACACTAGATAACATAAAATGAACTATAATATAGCATATGAAAAAAGTGTTTGACCCCTAAAATTTTAAAAACCCAAGTTTTTTACCTATAGGGGTCCAAATTTGACTCAAAGTCAAATTTGGTCAACATGAATGCCTCTCAATTTGGTCGAAAATAATGATATTCTAGCCTCAACCCTAAAAATTCTACCATATTTTACAAGTGAAGATCAATATACACCCATAGAGTATGTCAAAGATGTGTCCAAATTGTGTTCATTCCACAATGTTACCCAAGATAATGTTTCCATCCATTTACTTATTTCATATTTCAAGGGAAAGGAATTAAAATGGTATAGGAACCTTCCCTTGAATTATATAGCTAGTTGGAATGATTTAGGTGTAGGATTCTATAAATAATTTGAATATAAATCATACCATCTATCCCTTATTGCAAAAATCACTACCATCAAGAGAGAAACACATGAATATATGATTGATTTCAATTTTATATTTCATAATGCATGGAATAAAATACCTCACATGATAAGGTCATCTCTTGAATATGCTTTCCTATACTTTTTGAGAGCCTTAAATTCTGATATTTTAGTTATGATTTAGTCCATGGGTGGTTATGAGGTTTTAATTAGAGCTAAAAATAGTCTAATTTAAGATGGTAAACTTGCACCAAGGCCTCTAATGCCAATTTTATAGAATTATAACCTATTCTACCTCTTAAATCACCATCAATATCTACAATTACATCCCCTCAATATCAAGTTCAAGCTTATCATTGTCAATCTATTGAGCTTGTTGAACTAAAAGGTATGCTACAATACTTTGGTAATGAATTAATTTTACTAAAAAGGTAACACTATTAAGCCAATAATCTATATCAAGAACCTAATTATCTTACATATTGGCCATATAGAGAGCAAAGACCTCCCTACCATGGCTATAGAGATAATATGCCTCCATATCAAACTCAATGAGCCATTATATCACCCAAACCATATATTGAAATTAATCATAATTTTCCTTCCTCAACCACAACCATTGTTCTAGTACAAAATAATTTGATACAATATTCAATTTGGTAGCCTTCTAATATTAATGATGTGCAAAATCAAGCTTCAATATTATATAATATGGTAATTATTCAAATGACACAAGAGTAAACCTTATTCAATAAGGATAAATAAATAAATATATGATGTAATAAGGGGAATTAAATCATGGACATGTAAAACCAAATGCAACCTTGGTTAATTTCCATTTTGATGATCATGTGGTAGTAAATCAGATTGGTGAACCATGTAAATTAAAGAACTTTGTTACAGCCATTATGCAAGACAAGATAAGGGATAAATATGTTCCCTAAGAGTTAAACCATGATTCAAATTTTCTTAATATAATTTATAAAATACTAATGATTTAATTTCTGCACCTTTAGCTCAAAAAATTAGCATGTTGAAGTAAACAAGTTTCACCAAGTGCCTCAAGTACAAGAGCATTTTATTTCTCCAAAGGTACAAACAAATATTTAAGGCTCCTCCTTCAATATAGTAGATAAAATAAAGAAGGATAATATCAGAATGATTATGTGGGATTCATTATCCATCCCAAGATAAAATGATACACTTATACATGAGCTTTCAGGCCTTATATTATCTAAAAAACTAGCAAAGAAGGAAAGTGTGGTTCTAGAAAGTTTAGATCAGCAAGAGAAGTAACAAAAAAAGGTATATAAATGGTAAAATGTTATTAAATATTATAATAAACCAATTAATACACCTCCTTTCTATATTTCCTTGATTTTTAAGTATACACTAGTTCATAATTGCATGGTTGAGAGTAGAGCAAGTAACACAATAATGCCAAATTAGATTATAGATAAGTTGGGTTTGATGTATGATCCAAACACTAAGGGTGTTTTTAAAATTGATGTCTATATAAAAATAATAATGGTTCTAATCAATAATCTAAAATTAACACTTCATGCATTCCCAAATGTGACTATTCAAGAAGATGTGGTAGTGGTGGATCTTCCTCCATATTTTGCTATGTGTTTATCATGCGACTTCGTTTCAAAGATACATGGGTATATTCAATCTTATTAGACATACCTTAAATTCAGAAAAATGTATGGAAAACAAATTACAATTCATTTAGATCATATTTCTCATTTCCATCTAGAACCATACATAACTAGTATTTTTAATATTAATTATGTCATCTCAGACGAAGTAGAGAAAACTAGTGAAGGTAAAGCAAGCTCATATCTTGATGGTATAACTAATTTGTTGTTGATGAATGGGATACTGATGTTCATGAGCATGATCCCTATAATATGATATATAAATAAGGGCTTTTAGTTTACTATTTACATTAGGATGGTACACAAACTCTAACTCTATATAAAGAAGGTGAGCTAAATGATGGTTTATGGAAAATCTATTTTTATGGCTCAAAGAATAAACATGGTATAAGGGATTTTATTATTCTCATTTATCCCTACAAATAAATTTACTTTTTTTCTATAAAATTTTAGTTTTCATGCTCTAAAGATGTGGAAGAATATGAGGCTTTAGTTTATGGTTTGAAATGGCTAGAAAGTTAAGAGCTAACCTCTTACAAGTATTCAGAGATAGTGAGATTGTGGTACATAAAATAAGAGGTTTGAATATATGTAAAAATCCATTGATAAAATCATACAAAAATATGGTATTGGATCTTATGGAATATTTTGATGCATTTGACATACATGTAGTTCCTAGAGAGAAAAATAAGCATGCAGATAGGTTGGCTATAATTTCAACATAGTTTTCCATTCTAACTAATGTAAAGAATGATGAAACTCATCCATACATCAATATTTTATTAAGACCATATATTTATAATAATAATTTCCATTCAAAAGTCTTTGAAGATGATGATCAATTTGTTCATTTCCTATAGGAAGAGACTAAATTCTCATCTAGAAATCATTCAAAAAATTTGTAGCAGTTTGGTGATCATATAGTTTAGATCAAATCCAACAAGTTACCTAATAGTATTGTCACACTTGAGAATATTTTTAGTAGGGATTATGAGTTAATAATGGAAAAATATTCTTTGTATACCAAAGAAGAACATTATGCAAGCGTTAACATAGTCAATGGGAAAGTTCTCAATCTTGGTAAAGTATGCTCTTAAGCTCAAAAAGATTCTTTTTTTGATTTATGTAGAGATTTTGATGATTTATTTTTCATAGGAGTAGAATGATATAAAATTCTTTGATCATAGTTTTTCTCAAAACACCGTTGAATAATAAAAAGATACAAAAATGGTGAGGTAAAGACAAAGTCCAATTAATCCAATGTTGGAACATTTGATGATAAAGCATTCACAAGTTGATTTAATCAACTATCATATTTACCATAAAACATTCCACTTGGTTTGATAATCTTGTTCCTGTGAGAAATAATAATGGATAAATTAGATTGTGTGTGGATTTCCATGACTTGAATAAGGCCTCACTCAAGGAACATAATCCCTTACCATCAATGGAACAAATAATATAGTTAGTGGCTAGTTTAGAAAGGTTTTCATTCATATATGGTTATAGTGTATATAGGGAAATACTTGTGAAGGAAGAGGATCAATTCAAATAATCCTTCACAGCAAAGTGGGGCACGTTTGCATATCAAAAAATTTCATTTGTGTTATGTAATGTAGGAGCAACATTCTAAATAGCCATGGATATGGAATTTCAAGGATTTATCAATAGGTTTGTTCTTGTATATTTAGATGATGTTACACTTTTTTCAAAGCATGAAAATGATCACATTATTCATATTAAAGATATTTTTGAGATATTTAGGCAATATAGAGTGTCACTTAACTAAGATAAGTGTGTTTTTTTAGTACATGAAGGTAAAATTCTTGATCGTGTTATTTATAAGTATGGTTTGGCAACTGATCTAGAAAGAATAAATTTTATTCTTGCATTGTCTTTGCCTAAGCATAAGAAAGCATTGCAAAGTTTCCTTACAAAAATGAACTTTATAATAATGTATATATCAGATTTTTTAATTTTTTTAAGGTCTCTTACAACTATGCTAAAAAAATCAAAAGTTTACTTGGACCAAAGAAGGTATGAATTTTTTTTTAGAAATCAAGAAAACCATTTATAATGCTCCCACTCTCATCAATCCTGATTTTTCCAAGGAATTTTTGTTATATGCATATGTTAATATTGATACAATTTTAGGAATATTGACATAAAAAAATTCATAAGGTTTCGAGTATCCAATAGCATTCTATATCCAAGGATTTCAAGAGTATGAAATAAGGTACACATTTGTTGAGAATCATGTGCTTTCCATAATCATGTCTCAGAAAGCTTAGGCACCTATTATCTAACAACAAGATTCATGTGATGGTTTCAAATCCTAGCATAAAATAGTTGTTTTTAACTAAGTACATATTTAAAAGAGAGTAGGATAAATAAAAAGGTTCATGGAATATTATGTGGAAATAAATCTAACCAAGTTGATTAGAGGCAAAAGGTTGTGTGAGCACTTGGATAAAGAATTATAGGAAAACAAAGAAGCAATTTTTATTTTTAGTGATGAAGTTAATGTGGCCAATCATACACCTTAACAAATTTATTTTTAAAGTATGTTAAGGTACCTTGAAATTGTTATGTATCCTCTAAACTTAATTGGTTCAAAGATAAGTTAGTTTAGTCTAAAATCTATTATTTTTGTACTTGTTGATGGTGTATTGTTCAAAAACCATGTTATTGAGATGAATAGACCCAATTCAAGTTCAAATATTACTTGAATAATTTAATTATGGATAATTTTTAGGCCACTTTCCATCAATGAAAACAACCCTCAAAATCATGATGGGTGGATATTATTGGCCAAACATATTTAGAGATTCTCATGCTTGGGTAAGGAAGTGAAAGAAGTATGCATTGTTTGTAAGAAAGGAGAAGCTTATTTCCCTACCTCTTTAACAAATTTTATTATATCATCCATTTATCCAATAGGGTGTATACTTAATTTGTCTCATCAGTACACATTTTATCTTCGGCCACAAGTAGATTCTTACAGCCATAGATTACTTTACTAGATGGACATAAGCAGTGGATTTGAAATCAGTAAATGAATCTAGTGCCTTGGAATTATATTAAGTTTTTATCAAGATGTTTGGTGTTCCTTATAATATAATATAAGATAATTTTATGGGATTTGTAGGGTCTAAAATAATTCAATGGGTTGTCTAAAATGGTGTATATCTTATTATTTCTTCAAATTATTATCCATAAGGAAATGACCTTGTTGAGTATACTAACAAGAACTTGTTGAATATAATTAGGAGAAAAATTTAAGATAATTAAATGACTTGGTATTTTAAATTAAAATCAGCTCTATGGCTGATAGGATCAACTTTAAGAGTTCTACTTCTAATTCACCCTACAAGCTAGTGTATGGGAGAGAAACTAGATTGTCAATCTCAATTGAGATCCCTTATTTAGAGTTAATCCATTATATATAATTATTGGAGTTTTATCCCATTTATATGAGACATGTTGAAATTATGGAATTAGAGGAACTTAGAAATCATTCCATGTTAGCTATGGAGATGCACCAATCACACTTAAAGAAAACATTTGATAGAAGAGAATATTCAAGTAACATCAATCACTTTGAATTGTTTCTAAAATGGTATGAAGATGGATAAAAAAATTAATAAATACAAATTTTGACTCACTTTTGAGTGGTGATTACAATATCTCATGTTGTAAGCCTCACAACACCTTTCAACTAGACAAGATGGATGGTGAAGATATCCCAATACTAGTTAATGGGACTCATCTTAAGCATTATTGATAATGATAGGTTATTAATTGTACATATTGGTGTTATATTTCAGTTTCCTATAAGTTATTTTATGAATTTTTTTTAGTATTTTTAATTTTTTCATTCCTTTAAGTTTTATCTTACACATTTTTTAGTTAGTAATTGTTTTAGTTTTCAATTCAATAAGTGTTTATGCACAAGTGTTGTATTTAATTTTAATTTTTTTAATTTTTATATTTCTTTATATTTTAAAAAATCCATATATAAATGGATAAGGCTATTGGTCTTGAATGTTTAGTAGGAAAACATACAACAAAGTCACCAAGAATGTTGATAATTTTTGCCACCATTAGTCAAGGTGGTTTATGTGCATGTTTTCAAGAAGACTCCATACATGGTGTGAATATTGAAAAATGTATAAAAATAATAATAAAACCTTAATTAGTCTAAAATAATTTGTATTAAAAACTCACAAGTCCAAATTTTGGCATAATTTTCTTTTATTCATCTAAATAGCTAATTGCAAGCTAGTGAAGACAATTTTCAATTGCTTGGTACATGAAGGAGAAAAAGAGTTGATTATAATTTTATTATGATAATTTAGGATCCATTATTAAATAAATATTATATTATTTTGTGTCATGTTATATGGGATTAAATTTATGAACAATCGTTAAGAAAAGGTGCTCTAAAACCCTTCTTAAACTCCAACGACTTAGTTTTAGGCAGTATGTTTACATTTTTGAGTTATTTTTTGTAAAATAAAAATGGTGTGATATATTATGATGAATATATTATGTTATTAAAAATTAATAAATAAAAAAATAATGTAAAATAATAGATAAATCCAAAGGTATAGGTATCATGGTTTCAAGCAAGCAAGAGAGATAATAAAAAAAAGCACTTTTTGAAAGGTTTAAGAGATTTTTTGAGTGTATAAAATGGTTTCAATTATGATATGGTTTATTAAAGGTAATAATTAAAAAATAATTAGGTATTTAATCTTGATAAAACTCAATGGCATTCATAAATGAAATTGTGCAAGCTAGGAAACACCAAAAAGTGCATATTTTGAGTTTTATTAAATGAAATATATTGAAATTTTAAAGAATTTTTTTTTATCTCATTAATTTTTTTAAAACAAAAATTAATTTACATATTTTACCTAAGGAGAGATAAAATATCAAAACATAGGTTTTATCATGAAGGAAATCAAGTTTTTTCACTAGTTTGCTCACAAATAAAATTAGAAATGAGTGTTTTAGATCCTTTAAATGGGAAAAATTAATTTGAGAGTTTGTATAATTAATTTAAATTTATTATTAAATTAAAATTAAATTAAAAATAATTATAAATAGTGTCATATCATTAAAAAATATCTCTAGGTCACCCTGTGGGTAGCGAGCAGTCACTTTTTTGTGAATTTTTGTTTGGGAGTTTGCCGAAGAATTTTAGAGATTTTAAAAAATTTAAAGGCCTAAACCATTTATAAATATAAAATTATAATATTATTATTATTATTTTTTGAGTCTTTTAACTCATGTTATAACCCCTAAACCAAATCAAGGTTTCTTGAGGTTGAGAGAGCTCAAGAGATCATAAAATGGCATTTTTTTAAAGTTGTACATGGAGTTTGAATCTAAATATTTATTTGAAGGTTTATGACACTATCTTGATGATTTTAAAATAATATTTGAAACAATTATAAATTATAATAATACAAATTCATTAACTTATATGTTTTCAATATTTAATTCAATAAGCTTGTTAAACCACAGTAGATGTACACTTCCAAGAATAACCACTATGAAGAGTTGTTATTGTCACCATAAAATTCATAATTAGAAATTATATGTAATTTATAATTAAATAATTAAAACATTATATATATATATATATATATATATATATTCCACCATTGAATAATAAGATAATTTACAAGATAAGTCAATGAATTGTGATTTTAAGAAGTTTGTCTAGTTAAACACATGTGCATGTTAGCTATCTGGAGATAAAAAAGAGCTAAGTGTTTGTTTTCAATATGAACTAAAGGTTTAATTTTTTTTCCATCAACATGAAATTTTTTCATCTCCTACTATTCCCCTTTTGGCCAAATTGATAAAAATTCAAGAATTCAAACATGGATACAAGATGAAAGTAAAAAGTCAAGTCAAACTTCAAGTTGGAACTCAAGAAGCTCAAGTAAAATTCCAAGATAAAATAAAGGTAAATCAATTAAAAATTAAAGATGCATGAAATTAAAAAGGATTTAAGTTAATATAAACATTTAAATTCAAGTTCATAATGAAGTTAACTAAATATGACCAAGGTCTTTTCATGCATTAATGACAATCAAAGCATGTTTCATATTTTAGAATGTTTAAAATCTAAAAGTGATACATTTTAATTTTGTGGATTTAAAGGTGGAGTTAGTGGTGAAGTTGACATTGGAGTTCAATTAAAGGAGGAGTGAACTAGAGTTAGCATGAGGACTCATCTCTAGTTTTTTGTCTCCTCTCTCCTTGATTATTTTTTATATATGTATATTAATTTTTGAATTATTATGGGGAGATTATGATTTTTTATTATATAAACTCTATAAAAAATTTGTACTACATCACCTTGAAGAAATAAAGAGCCAAATTTTCCTCCATTTTCATGTTGTTCATGAGGTGTGTGCTTAACATTCATTTATGAAACTTCGTGATTGACTAGTATTCATATGTTTATGTATGAATTATTTTAATTTATATATAAAATAAAAACTCTTTGAGGTCATGCCAAGTGTCTAAGTCTAATTTTACCTAATGTAGAAGTGACCTAGACTATTCTTCATTCCTTCCAAACTAGTATGAGTGTTAGTCAATACCTCTGTGTGAAATAATGATGCAAGAGTCATTGTATGAGAATTAATTAAATGTGTTTAGGTTATTTAGATTCTGAAGTGTGTTGATTATATTCATAATTAACCTTCACAATAGTGCATCACCCTAAATTTTTAGTTTTCATTTCCATTTTTAGCTTTAGCATTACTCTTTTTACCCTTTTCCTAGTTAAGAATTCACTATCTAAAAGAGTTTAGATAGTTTTGGGTGAGTGTAATAAAGGAAACCATCCATTCATATAGATATTATCTCCAACATAATTTTACACACACCTTGGATATTTTCCATTGTATCTATATGAGTGAGAAAAAGTTACAAGTTCTTGCAAGGGTGTGCTTTTGACTAATAATAATTATATATTAGACTAGAAAGGTGTCTAAAGTAGCTATGACACACACCTAAAATATTATACCAAATATAAAAACACTCTTTCATACTATATAATTTTAACATGATTTTAAATAATTTCTTAAAATCAAATATATCTACTAATTTTCAATAATGTTTACACATATAGAATTAACATGCATTAATGATAAGAACCAAAATTATCTATATCTTTTACACACTTAAAATTAATTAATTGGTACTACCAAGAAAATTGAACCTTAATAACATATAGATGGAAGGAAAGAACACTGACACAATTACATGGCAATAAAAATTTATTTCTTCCTATATTGATAAAAATTCCAACCATTTAGAATGTGTGATTACATGAATATATAGACTTTGGGAGGGTTCACCTCATCTTCCAAGTCAATGTAAACTCATAGTTACATTATGTAATTAGAACCTTAGTTCTCTTTTTAATATCATAATTTCATGTCTTCATACTTAGAGTTAACTACAATTACATCAAAAAAAGTTAGCCTATATAATGTAAAATAATGTGTGCATGCTTGAAAATAGTCTAAGTAACTTTTAAGTTTATGTACTAAGTATAGTTAAACTATAAGTACAAGGATTAGCCATATATTCATTACTACATAAAAAATTAGCCTTTAAATAAGGCTTTATAGGTGATTGCATGGTGTTATTGGTTCTTGGAGGCATTTAAGATGTATTTTCTACTGAATTGGAAGTTGAATGGTTAGATTTCTTCTTTTATTCCAACACTTGAAAGTGTTTGTTTCCAATTTCATGTTGTACCTAATAATGTCCATGTTTAGCAATGGAGGTTTTAACACCTTGTCAAATTTTTCAATAATTTTTTCATGTTCATATTTAGTATTTATAAATTTAATCCTCAATATTTTTACCTTTATGACCTTTTTGCTTGAAAAATTTAACTCAACTTTTATTTCTTCCAATGTCATTCCTTGTAAGTTCTGCTTAAAGTTGGTTGAATCCTATTGAATAATCTAATAAAAATTATCCTTACTAATGATTCTACCCATGGAGTCATTTTCATATGAGATATTAAATTCCTCTAGAATCTTCAAAATGAGGGTTTCATGCTCTACATGTTTAGGTATTACTACCTAAACTACTACAAACCATTATCTATCTTTTTATGTCATGATGACTACCAAGTTGAGATAATTGGTAGCCTCTAATGGTTCCATCAAATTAAGGTGGGAATATGCCTTACTATTTGTATAAATAATAAGCAACTTCAAATTATTTTCATCTTGTTTCTAATAATTAAAAAAATTGGTAGTTTTAACTATATGAGGTGCTAATTCAACCCTCATTACATCTATAGCCTTCTAGATATTGAAAAATCTATATTCTACATTTACAAATCTATTTATATCTATATTTAAACTTGCACCATTTTATGTTGTTCCATTATTTCTTTTGTTTTTTTCTCAAGTTGTTTTCTAGCCATTTCATTTCCTTCATGAATCATGACAAGTGCATCCTTGTGAGTTTCAAAATAGAATTTGAAATACTTAATGTATGGGGACTACCCCAATTTTCTATTCTTTCTTTTAGATATAGTAAATATATCTTGTCTTTGTTCCAAAATGATCCCCTTATGGTCTCATCTTCCATCTTCCTCTTATTTACCCTTTGTACACTCCTTGTAGATTTTTTAAATATAGAGGTCACTATGGGCAACTTTGTAATTTTAAGATTGGGCCTTAAAGAAGCCTCTAATTACATATAATTTTACCACTATGGGAGTACTAATTGGGTTTTATCTATTGTTTGAATTTATTAAACTGTAATCTTAACCAAAAACACTCCATAATATTTACTCAAGGCTTTTTAAAGTAGTGGATCGAGAAGGGAAGGGTAGATTATTATAAACTAATCCATTCCACCATATTAAAGTAGTGGGTGGATTGTGTAAGATATTTTCTTCTTCCTATCCTTATTTAATGTTACTAGAGTAGTGTCCTAAGAAGAACTAGCAAGAGGAAATAGTAAATCCAACTGAGCATATGAAACATGAAGTTGAGGGCTTATTACTTCTCCCATGGCCTTTTTGGTTGTATTTTTTTAGTCTTTGGGGATATGGGATAGCAGTGGAAGAAAAAATAGTATAAATAATAGGAATGGACATATAAGATATAATTAGATGAGGGGGAATAGCTGAGGGAGTAAGAATGGTATGGGTAAAGGAAGCATCCTCTATATTTGGGATAACAATAATTGGTTGGGCACTTGGCTAAGAGGAAACAACCTCTATCTTGTGTAACAAAAGGGGAATGGGACCAATAGGACTAAGGTGCATATAATCAAATGAACTAATAGTGAAATGAGAAACACAAGACATAATAGGAGTAGAAGAAATTGAAGGGGTTTCTTCCTCACCTGACTGTTATCCATGTAATGGTTTTTTTCCCTTGGTGTCATGGAGGCTTAGAATCTTAGCTCTTTTAACTTCTTCCTCCTCATATGTGGATTCACTTCCAATTACCTATCCTAATGTCCCTTATATTTATGGTTCTTTGATAGTAGGACTCTATGGATGGGGTGATCCCTTAGTTTCCTCTTGTAATAAAAAGTAATTTTCTTAACTATGGAATATGCATATTATGTGGTTTTGATTAATGTAACCAAAATATCAACCTATAAGATTTATTTAGTAATTGATTGGATTGGACAAATGGGATCATAGTGAGTTCTTATAAGTGAAGTATTAGGCACTCATGGATCCTATTTTATAACTTTTAATGCTATAATGGGTGTTTGTAAGGGTTACCCTTGTTCTTTTGATGTTTGAGAGGGCTTATTGACCCAAAATTCTAAGGTATCCCATCTTCTACTAGGTTGGAGTATATTTTATGCATTTATAATTGAGATAAAATGCTACCTCTAAATGATTTTCAAGAGGCCTTTAACCATCCCAATTGTTTTTTCCCATTCCTTGACTTGGGCATCATCTATAAAATTGAGAAATAAGAAGACATGATCATATGTCTCATAATAGTATGAAATACTAAGGCCATTGATGTGATTTTTAATTTGAAAGGAGAATCCCAGTCCTTATATGGTAGTATGGCTAGTGAGTATTACTCCCTATACCTACCAACCTCATAGATTTATTTAGGATTTACATATCACATGCTTAAAATCATGAGTTTGGAGCCATGAAAGGATATATTCTTATTATTATGCATATTTTCATATATACCCCACCATAATTGTTAGGAAATTTCTTATTCTACTAGTTTGTATAACACATATTTAGGGAGGTGTAGGGGTGCTACCTTATGGCTTGTGACCATAATCATAGTGTAGTTTGGGTATAACTAGTAATATCCCATAATCATAAATTTATGAAAAATTCTTTTGGATGTCCTATGTAATGAAGACCCATGAATTGCCATACATACTTAGGGGTAGACATCCTACATAATGTGTGTGATGTTAATTGTGTATGTACATATGTGTTAGGAACATTTTAGTTAGTGCTCACATTATTAGTTATTTAGGTAGTATATTTTTAATATTATTATGATTTTTCATACAACTCATTAATAATATATTAGGATATTAGGATAGATTTATGTGAGTTGTTATACAACTCATGTAGATAGTTGTATTAAAGTATACTAGGGGATAAGATAGAAATAAGAGAAGGATATTTATGGAGGAAAAGATTGGAGTTGACTCCTTATTTTTAGGATCAATCTCTCCTATACATTACAATCTCTTATGGAGAAATAATATCTATAATAAAATATAATTTATAAGAATATTATTTACTATGTGTTTTGATTACTTGGTGTTTAGTTTGTCAAATCAAAACTAGAAATAATATCTAGTATTAAAGTAGGTATAGCTATCAAAATCCCATATGGAATTTTGAGCTTGTATGGGGAAGATCCATTTTTATTCATGGTCACCCATTTTATGAGAGTTTTGTAGTTTTTGTTGCATCTTATTTAAAAGTTCATCAAAGTAGTGTAGAATATAGCTACAGTTTTTTCTATGATTCAGTCTACATTCATTCACCAAAGCCATTTTGTTTTAGATTACTATTTAGAATATTCTAATCCTACTCAATCATGTTATCTTCCACATAAAGTTCCAACACTATTTTATGCTACTTTTTTATATCAAATTTCCCACTGGAAATTTTGTGTGGGTGTGTAAATTGATAGCCCAAAAATAGCCATGTTCAATCTATAGTAAGAGGGATACCATCATTAATCCTTCTAATAGAGAGAGAGGGAAAAGTTTGGGCTTTTATAGAAAGTGAAATGGAATAATAACATGGGTTTTAAAGTTACAAGCATGTATGCAATATTTGAAATAGAGGATTATCATATAAAGGAGATCTAGGTGGTCACATGAGGATTCATGGATGGCAATTTAATTTTGTAGATGAAGATGATGGCATTAGGAGGCAAAGGGTCTCTGTAATGTAATCCAAAAATGGAAATTAGGTGGATCAAGAGCAAGAAAAATAATCATCTTATGGTGATGATCATATTAAAATTAAGAACAAAAATCTAATTTATGATTTACATCCCAATTATATAAGAACTTGGCACTACATAGATTCAGACTACTCCTTTGTTGTTGTAAATGGTGAGCTTGGTAGCTTTAAATTTTTAGTTTTCAAGAATTCTTAGGCTTGTGGGTAGTGTGTGGAATAATTCTCTTTGTGGAAGATTCTCATCACCCAATGTAATGCCATTATGATGACATGAGGTAGAACTATTCTCATTCTATAAATTTAAATCCATATAGAAAGGTTCAAGAAATTTATTTATAGTGACATGGAACTATATATATAATTTTTCATTAGATACTTTCCCATTTAGTTTGTGTGTAGAAATGAGCACCTTTGAGAAAATTTTTGACTCCAACTTGCACTTAACTCATCATACATCTTCCAGATTATCCAAATCATTCTAATTTTGTAAAGCTTTAGGTTTAAGTTTAGTCATTTTTAGTTTGATGCAAAGTATTTTATTTATTTTTATAGTTGGTATAAAGTAATTAAATATTAATTTTTATTCTATAGGTGGAAACATAGTGATCTATGTATTTAGTTATTTTTGCATCAAAATTGTTCAAAATATAGAGTGTCAAAGTCAAGGTTTAGATTTGTAGTCAAAAGTATTTAAATGTACACATCATCACTTATATGTGACATCATACATAAAATGTTTAATATGTCCATCTTATGGTGGGATTTCTCCTTAGAAACTTCATACAACTGAGCTCCATCGACACATGTGTTGTGTAAACATCTTCACTAACTAGAGGATAAATGAAATGGAGGTTAGATGTTTTAAAGCGTCTCTTTAATCACCAATGATGGGGCCCAAATCATTTGGTGACATATTTAGTATGTTGTGTTTTTTTCATATTTTCACTACGTGTTTGAAAATAAAGAATAATTTATACAATATTGTTCAAGTATTGTAATAAGGGAGTAAGATTTCATATGTACTCCATTAATGTAAGATAGTGATAGGACTAAAATAATGTTTTATAATTATGTTGTTTTTTTGTTAACCATACGTAGAACCATATTGTTTGTTTGTAGGTTGGTTGAAAACTAAGTGTAAAACCATCTATTTTTTGTAGGTTGTTGGTAAACCAAGTGTAAAACTATCTTTTATTTATAGGTTGGTGGTAAAACAAGTGTAAAACCATATGATTTTTATATTTTGATGGTTATCTAAGTGAAAAACCATTGTTTGAGTTTGGTGAGAGTTACAGTTTAGGATAATGTCTTCCTTATGTTCACACTAAGGGGAGGAATGCTAGGAATATTTTAGTTAGTTCTCACATTATTAATTGTTTAGGTATTATATTTGTAATCTTATTATGAGTTATCATACAACTCATTAATAATATATTGTGATATTAGGATAAATGTGAGTTATAAAAATCACGTAGATAGGTGTGTGAGAGTTTATTAGGGGATAAGCTAGAAACAAGAGAGAGATTTGCAGAGGAGAAGATCATAGTTAAATCCTTATTTTGAGGATAAATGTCTCCTATATATTTTAATATCCTATGAATAAATAATATCACAATAAAATATATTTTAGAATAATATTATTTTCTATTTGATTTGATTACTTGGTGTTTAGTATGTTAAATCAAGACCAAAAATAATAATATTTGCATGAAAGAATAAGAATCACATATATAATTTTTGATAAATTATGGATCTAAGATTTAGAATGACCCATTATAAACATAAATTGTTCTAATAACAACATAAATAAGGTAGGACATCATTTATAAATGGCTTCCCTAAGGCCTCATATCTTTGTGAAATACCTATTCTCATAACCTTGCACTAATTACTTTATCGAGAGTGAATATCGATTCTAAGGTCATCAATAAGTGAAACAATGGATCCCACTCAATGTGGAAGAATTAAATGATAGGATACCCATATAAAATATTTAATAAGACCATCCTAATATATATTCCCATCCTAAATTTGGTCATCGACACTAGCTGATTGTCCTTCAAATTTATGGTCTCCCTGATAACCATCCAATTACTTAATGTTTTATTAATGGACTTATCTTCATTCCATGAGACTAACCTATGAAACTTTTACATAAAATATGTAATAGGGAGAGATAAATACCTTTGAAATGCATCCCCTAAGATACACATTATGACTATCTTGTGATTTAAATGGTACAAGAACATTCTTCTAGTCACCATCCCAATGAAGAAAAAGTGTCGTATGAGTTTTATACATGGCATGACCTCTATATTTTCTAAAATTAGGTGTAATCATTATATATTTAAGGGGAGGAGGTTTGTATCATTTTTTTTTAATCCAGAGTCAATCTCTCTTTATGGGTATGCACATCAACCTTGTGAATCACCTCCCACAATGCTAAATAATTATTATAGTCATTATTCAATATTATTGGGTCAAAGACTATGTCCTTGTATTCAATCAATATATTCATTAGATTTTTTTAGATGAGGATGCCATTTATAATTGACTATGTTGATAATTTTTTGCTTTGTGATTTAGTAGCTTATCTCTCCTAGGTGCATTATATGCTTAAAACATCTTTAGTTAGGGATTTTTAACAAAGAAGCAAGTAGGTTTAAATTTGGATTTTGATAAATGATCATGTCATTCATACACAATGATTTAATATATATTTGTAATTTAATTCCAATCCATGTGCCATTAATGTCTAATGTGTATAAATTTGATTTGTTTGTTCAATTATGATTTTTCCACTTCATTTGGTGAGTATGCCACATAGGGAGTATTCATGTTTAATAGGAGTGCCACATCATTTACTTTTTCCAAGTGTCATTTCATCACTTCTTTCACTTTGGCTTACTATGCCATGGAGGATCTCAATAGTCAAGAGTTATAATATAACATTAAAATAATGTTTGCTAGGTGAACACATATCCTAAAAAAAAGCTCTAAACAATTTTACCAAAGGCCAAAATGAGCTAAATAAAATTATTGAATAATTTCCCTGAAGACCTAAATGAACTGAACACTTTTTACAAAAAAAAATAAAAAATTAAGACCAAAATTCTAATTTTTTCCTCTAAACACTTCCATCAAATAAATATTTTGAATAAGAGTCCCCAATAATTTAATCAAATACTAGTTTTGTGCCATGTAATTTCACTGAAGAGTTTCACCAAACAAAATATTTGAAGATTAAAATGAGGTGAAGTGTAAAATTTTTGAAAACCTAGTTCCCAAAGAGTAATTAATTAATACTTTAATATATGGTGAATAAAGTTATGGAGGCCCAATCTATAAATAAAAATTGTGAACAATTATCCCAACAAAACATATAAAAAAATCTAAAGATTAAACTCATGCCAAGGTTTATATGTGTGGAATGTTGAAAACTACCAAAGATAGGCTTTCGAACAAATTTTTTTAAGACCAAATCCCATAAATCATAGTTCTGAACATGTTTACTAAATAATTGAGATGAATACCAAAATATGCCAAGACTTGTATAAACACAACTTTTGAAGATAATTAGTAGGTTAGTCTAAATAATCAAAACATGTCCATATGTTTACTAAATAGTAAGGTTAACTCAACACATGAACCATTCTCTTTATAATACTTTCAATATAGGCCTAGACCTCTAGATAAATATAGTGGTCCCATATTCTAAAAAAATTTAATGGGACTATGTTGGGTACAAAATGTTCCATCTCATGATCAAACACAAGAAAGAGAAGGAAAATAAGGCCAAAAATTGTCTTAGCCAATTATTGGTTCATGTGATAATCATAGTGATGGACACACACAAAAATAATTTCTAAGACTTGGTTCCTCTTTACTGAGTTCATCAAGACTTTACAAAATCTTACACCAACCTCATGTAAGGTACACAAGTTTAGGAGTTCTACTTGTCTAACCAACTTATCTACAAGATCATTAATATATATCTTCCCTCTATCTCACCTCACTAATGAGTCATCTAGGAGTTTCACTACACTAAGACCTTAGGATAATTCAAAATGAAAAATACTTTAGCCACATTGAATTTACACTTATATTGGTTGCACATGCCCATATAATGGAGTACCACATCAAGTCTTGCATTCCTTGTTACATTACCAAGACCACAAACAAGAAGCTAGTACTTTATACACCTACCCAAATATCTATTTCTATCCCCACTCTCTATATATATTATATCCCCTCCCATACCCTCCCCTCCTCTCATCTCCCCTCCTCTCCTCTCCCCTCCCTTTTATTTCTAAACTCTAAACTTTAAACTAAATAGTGAATATATACCAACAAAACTGTATACTACCAAAAAAACCTATATTGTGCCCCTCCCTTCCATTCTCTATATAAACTAAACTAGATATAAACTCTAAACTCAACTCCAATTCCATCCAAACCATGGGAATATATCAATATATATTTCATGACTGGATTGCCTATGATGAGATGACAATATGATGTTGGGTTTATAGTAGTGGATCAATTTTTCAATATGGTCAACATGGTTGTATGTAAAAAATACATTGATGTAGCTAGCACTACAAAATAATTCTTAAACCATGTTTGGGTTCAATTTGGGTTACCAACCTCCATAATTTATGATCAATATCTATGCTTTATGAGTCACTTTTGGCATGCATTATGTAAATTAATGGGTACACAACTAGATCGGTCGATGAATTTTCATCCTTAGATAGATGAGTAAACTAAAGTGGTCAATTTCACACTTATTCATTTTTTATGAATGTATAACCACAAACATGATTTCACCTAGTAATAAAATATCCTGTACATTCAACATGCCTATAATAGGGCTCTTCATAGCTTTACTAGCCACAATCCATTCTAGAAATGTATTAGTTTTCAACCTTCATCACCTCTATACATCTCTTACTATGAACCATCAAGAAATGAATTACACACATAAAAACAAGAAGTAGATAAAGCCAAGAAGTTTATACACCACATCTAGTCTATTCACTAGCAGGTTCAGTAGATTCTCTCTCACACTCAAGATAAGTACAAGGAATACCATGATGCACATTGTAATAATAATGCTTTCCAAGTTAGAAATAATGTTTGGTTGAAACTTCAGAAGGAGAGCTTTAAAGTTACACATATTAAGATCAATCCTCTATGTTATGGTTCTTACACCATTTTGAATTTAGTTGGTGAGAATGCCTTCATTATTAATCTACTTTGATACTCGGGCATGCACCTAATCTTCAATGTGGAAATTCTCAAGACTTACACTTTACTACTTATGAATCCAAAAATGATAGAAAATCCTTCTAATTTGGATCTTGAAAACTTACATCCTATAGTGAAGGACTAGATCATCAAAATTATAGACACAAGCACCTACCATAACACACATTCACTTTTTTGAGTGCTCAAGGTTGGGAAATTTGTTGATCAAGCAAAGTGTTTCACTTTAAAACTTTAGGTATATTTTTATATACTATGCACTGATGTAATGGATACCATTACTCTTTAAGAAAGGGTGAATGACCTATGTGTAGTTCCCATGTAGTTGAGCTTATTCCTTATTTACTCTACTACATAGGGTGTGTACCTCTCACCTAATATTGTGCACTCTTAGCCTAAATTTTTATCAAAGTCATATGCACAATTCTTGTGCCACATCACATAATTTTGTGTACCAACACCTATGTACTCCACACTTTGCACTCATTATTTCACACTTCCCAACTTGTATTCCCATGTGTTGCATAAGTCCTATTCTAAGATCACTAATTTTTGTGCCCCTCATTCCTATAATAAAGTGCACTGTTAGTTATACATCGTAGCTCTTAAGACCTCTATACCATAAATGTTTCCATGACAGCTCATTGACTCTTTTTCACTCTATAGTTCATATCCCTGTGCACCTCTCAATCCCACACCATAGCTCATAGTTCTATGCACTTATCTAAATTATCAGATTTCATAATACATCCATGTGTCAAATCAACTTGGCCATGTTTTTTAGTGGGTTTAACAACCATCATCTAGCTTGTAAGATGAATTTATGCAATCATCTTCTTGGTAACTAAAAATGGTGGTAACCTCTTTTGTAGTATAATTATATAAGTATGTAAAATACACATCTAGTTGAACGTCTATGCTCCACATAATCATAAATTAGATAACATGTTTAGTGTATCTACTCTATAAAACATGCACTATATCACATTATACCAATTTTCCCTATTTTATATTAATGAATAGAAGTTGTATTGCATAAAATTAATACTTACACTCCATTGAATGTGTTTAGTTGTTTATTTCTAAATTAGCTTTTCCTATTCACTCTAAATAATAAAAAATTAGTTGTCCCTCATATGCTTGGTCATATTCCTCATGGTATAGAACACATGATATGGAACTAACCCCATATTCCCTATTATTGGTGGTCACTACTTACATATCCAATACTCTAGAAGAGTGCCTCTAACTCATGTAGTTCTCTTCTAGGTGTTGGCTTATGTGTCAATCATACAATCTATGCAAAGCAAGTACAATAGTGACATATCTTGTAACTTGGAAAATTGGGCTCTTGGGATAATCCTTTTATTACTTTAGACCTATATATGTGTTGTACCTATGACTACTATGTAGATAGGGAAACTTTGTTTAATTGAATAATGTTAGAGAGCTTTTAATAAGTTAAATTGGTCTCTCTTTGTCTTTTCTAGGTGAGGAATGAATGAGGATTGATATTATATTTATATCAATATTTTAGAGTAATAAATTGGATTAAACCATTAAGGAATAACATTAAGATTCTTTTAATTTGAAAACTAGATGAATTTAAGGTGTTGAACACTTGAATCGATACATAACAGTAATGTTGACACTATTGTCTATCCTAGAAATTAGTGTATAAGGATCATCAAAGTAGATACAGGTTCAAAACCTATAGATATGGAATATAATTACATTTTAAGCATTATAGAAAAGATAAAATACCTAGGTCATCAACATAATAATGGTTAGATAAAGAGATATAGGCCAAGAGGTACAAAGATAGATTAGATGTGAGATTTTTATAAGTGGGAAAGGTAAATAACTAATAAAAATGACCAACTTATATGTTTTCTAAGTGTATAAGTTTGAGCTGTTAAATGATCATAAAATATCATCTACATTTCCCCCTTTAATATAATAATGAAATTTCTATTTTAAAGGAAAGAAATGTTTACCTAGGTGTGTATGCACACCTTATCTCTACATGTGCCCAAATTGAGTGATTTCTTGGTAGCTAACTTGTAAGTAAGAGCATGTTATAGTATAAAATTATTTCATATAACTTGGGTTGAAAGTACTTTAAATATATTTAAATTGAAAGAACAAAATTTAGGAGTACACCTCCATGTCAATATAACCACCTTGTCTATTGGTAAGTTTTTTTTGAATAAGATGTATCATTATAAGTCTCTAAAACTAAGATTAGGATATATATATATATATATATATATATATATATATATATATATATATATATATATATATATATATATGTATGTATGTATGTATGTATGTATGTATGTATGTATGTATGTATGTATGTATGTATATATATATATATAGAGAGAGAGAGACATTGGAAGGAAAACACCCCTAAATTTTGAGAAGAAGTGAGTTACCACATGGAAGTTGAGATTAACTCAATCGTGTAACCCAATTATACTTATAACATGTTGAGGATGGATGATAAAGTCCAACCTAAAAACTTAGAAATATTGAGTCATTTGATCACCTCAATCATATAATATGGTGAACCAACTATTGTACTATATTGGCTCAATAAATTCCATAAAAGTCTATGGGGTATCACTACTAAAACATTTGTGATATGGTAACAATCCATAAAAGAGTTTGAGAATTTGAAAATAATTTTAATTTTATAATATTAGTCACATGCTACATATAATATGCACCTTAAATATTTATCATGATAAAACTATGTATATTAATGGTACCAATGTATAGAATTCTACTATAATTGTGAATCTAAATCGTATAACTATGTGCTTAGGTTAATTTAGATAATTATGTATGTGTGGAAAAAATTCTTCCAAATCATACCCCCACCATATATAGAGAAATATGAAAATTGATATAAGTAACAATATAGAGGAAATGTTTATAAAACATAAGCCCACTATAAACTAGAGATATTAAATACTGAATAGGTGTGGATAATAGCTTCCAAATCATGCCTCCACCAAATATAGGAAATGATATAAATACCATAATAAATGAATGTGAATAAAATGCTTCCAAATAATACCCCCACTAAATAGGAGAACTATGAATTTATGGAATCCATGCCCATATGGCATGGCCCCACTAAATTTAAAAACTAATATAAGTACCATATATTAAATGATAGTGGAAGACATTCTTATAAATCATGCCCCCTATGAATTTGGAAAAGTTTACAAGCATGGATAACATGCCTCTATGACATATCCCCACTAATATGCCACCATTTGAGGTGAGGGGAATATAT
>JARHVA010001285.1:695000-737500 GCA_037957365.1 Torreya grandis | reverse complement strand
GTACAAAATTTTACAAACAGGTTACAAAATAGGGTATTTATCTATTACTTTATGTGTTTTGTAGGTTCCAAGAGGTTTAAAGAGATTCCAATCACACGGGATGGAATATTGAGACTTAATATAAATCCCCATGTCAATTTAATTCCTTTTAATATATCCTAAGTAAATAACTATTTTATCTTAGCCAGTCAAAGTTGGCATAGTGGACAAGCTAGTGAGAGGGGTGAAAAACTCCAAGCTGATTTTAAGGTGTTCCTAATGCCTCTAGGGATATTGAGGGTCTTTAAATGTGTAATTAACTCACTCCCATGTATTTTCATGGTAATTTTATGCATGTTTGGAGGCCAAGTGTGTAGGGTACATGAAAGAGGAGTTTCTTAGACTTCAGATGATGATAGCTCATTTTGGTAAGATTTTATTTGACCAAGACTAAAAAAATGAATGGAGAGGAATGTATGAAATCCTTCCCATTAATTCCAATCATAAAACATATCCCTAATTATGTTTGGGATGTTCAAATAGGTCTAAATCATGAAGATAGTTTTTTGAGATAGAATGAGAACTTTCATGACACTTTGCAAGAGTTTCATGACTTGGAAAGCCATTTGTTCCTTATAACCTTTCATGGTCAATTCCACACTCATTTTTCATGCACAAGTAACTTATTTTTTTATATTTACAATTTTCATTGTGACCCTTGGACTTCTCTCTTCTCCCTCTCTCTCTCTCAAGTTATATAATAACTAACCATTTTGGCCATTGTAACTTAATCTCCTCCTAAGTATGGAGAAGCCCTACTCATTTGCATACCATTTGATCAATAAGACTACTTATTTTTACCTCTTAATTACTATTAATAGTGTTTTTCAATTGGATGATGAAGTATGATTAGTGAAGACTATGGATTCCTTAACATGTTGTATCATTCTTTCATCCTATTTACAATTGGAAAGCTTCTTCTTGTAGGGCATGTGAAGTGTTCTAGGAAGTGTCAAGGTTGAGTGAATTATTCTATTCAATATTACCATTCAAGGTCCATTTTATAGTCATTATAGCCTAATAATTCATCCATATCCTCATAATGTAATATTGATTTAAGAAGATGAAGATTAGAGAAGTGTATGTTTGGTTAGTTTCTTGGTTTCATGTGTAACATGTAGCGACTTGGAAGTCATCAACTTATTTAGTGTATCACCTCCCTTAGGATAATTTTATTTTAGTTTTCTCTTTCCCTTCCCCCCTAAAATTTTAGGTGTAGAAGTAATCCAAAGTGGTATATCATGGGAGCTAACTTTACCTAGATATTCACTTCATATTTAGGCTACCCACAAGGTTAGAGGTGTTTCAATTGTGAATCTTGGATGAGGAGAGTTGAGACATCTCCTCAAAGGGTGAAAATACAAATTAAAATGGTTTTTGGCATGCCTGGTGGGATTCTTGGTCTAAGAAGTTGAAATATTTTTAGTGTTATCTTTCAATAATTAGCCTTTAGAGGAATCTATCCAAGCATCAATTATGACTCTGAAGTTATATCAGTTGGTCAAGAAGCCTAGGTTTTCATTTGAAGATTGTTGGTAATATTTTTATTTGTGTTCTTGCTTCCTAATGAAGTTTCATGGATGATTTTGGTGTTGAATACTATTTTACACAAGTTGGCAAGACATATCCAGCTTATGGCACTCCTTATCAGCCTTGGTATGATCCTTACCAGTCATGTCATGATCCTTATCAACACTATAACCAACCTTGATATGATACTTATCAGAAATATAACCAACCTTGTCATGATCCTTATCAGTCCTATAATCAACCTTCTCCATATCTAGCTCCTAGTCAACCTATCCACTTCTCCAATTAGTCCATTGTAACTTTCTAGAAGACACTCTTGGGATATGAAAAGTACATGTTGGAGCTTGATACACTAAGGGGACATGGTCAAAATTTTCTTAGACATTTCATTCACAATGTGAGATATGCCTTAGAATTTTTCAAAAGAGAGTGGGAACCTATTGAGATAGCCAATTGGAAAAGGCTTACAAATTAGATGCTAGATATGAGTGGCTTGATTGCATCCTTATATGATAAACTAAGAATTCATGAAAGGTAATCTCACCAAACCTATCAGCCTTTAAATCCACTACACCAAGATTACTATTAGTCCTATTTGACCTTATTAATGATCCAAATCAATCTTACCAAAGTAATCCTTTTCCCCATCAGTCAGAAGAGAGATTTGAAAAGAGAAACCTTACTTTTGAAGTTAATATTGATATGTAAATTGAGTTGGATAATATGCATATGCAATATTCTATGTCATCAATAAAATTTTTGGAATATATTCCCTCATTTCCCTCTCCCCTCCCATCCCCACCTCAAGAGAAGGCTTCTAGATATGAGATTCCAAGTTGGAGACAAGGTGGAGAATCCAAGCCTAAGGAAATTCCAAGTTTAGTAAGTAATTTATCTACTCCTCAGGTTAAATCACCACATAAAAAAGAGTATCCTAATCCTAACATCCTAATATGGAATAAGATATTACATTCATGTGGAAATAAAGAGGAGAAAATTCTTGATAAAGAGTGTGGAATTGAGGAAGAGCTTGATCCTATACAAATCCCTCCCACCCTTCCCCAAAAAACCTCTTGTCCTATATTTGATCCCTCTTATACTACTTATCCTCATGATGATGCCTATCAACATCAAGAGATACTTTTCAAAGAGAACCTAGCCAAGAAAATTTAAGAGTTAGAGACAAGGATGAAATTTCTAAGTCAAGGTGTGATGGAAGGTTTAGACCCAAAAGAAGATCATATGCCTAAACACACCCCATATAAACTTCCTCAAGAGAATTCTCAAGCCAAATCAGATTTAAATGAAGTTATTGTGAAATGGAAAGAATAAATCCAATATGTTTTAGCCTAAGGTATTCCTCCCCTTAATAGATTCCAAAAGAACCCCCTACATTTCACTCTCAATTTGATTTTGAGTTCTATGTGCCACCTCCACCAACTAGTTCATCTTATCATCACCTCATCACCATTTTACTTGATGGACCCATGGTATGGGAACCTAAAGAGGAGAATATGGTTGATAAAATTTTATAACTCTTTACTGAAGAAGACATACCTCCTTATCAACCTCATTGGGCTAGGTCACATGATTTCAAGATGCCTAGTCTTGGCATCACCATGAAAGAGAAAGAGATGGAATATCTTACAGCCTTATAGAAGAAAAATCAGGTTATGTAAGTTGAGATATAACTTTATATTCCTCAAGAGGTATTAAATTTTGAATATGAATGTGCTTTTAAGGATGGAGAATAATTTCAAGTCATCCCCAAAGAGGTTGCAGTCCTAGAAAGATCTCTTGAGACCAAGGTGTAAGATGTTGTTTTTAAAGATGAACCAATACCTTATCCTAATCATAAATCACCATAAAATGTATTTTAGATTGAATAAAACTATCTTGATGGCCTCATACATCAGTAAGAGAAGATTGAAGAGGTAGTGGTTCTAAATGATAAAGAGGACAAAGATGATTGGTAACTACAAATCATGTTCTTTTAAGATCTTGAAGAGCTTTGACAAGTTGAATCCCAAGTACATGGAAAGGTGAAGAAAGATTATTCTATGGAGGATAATTCCCAAGATTGGATAGATTATGTAAATATCCTTGATGATCTAGAAGAACTTGTAGCTGAGAAGAAACCCAATCTTATTGAGAGCCCTATGAAAATTAAGAATGAGGTTGTAATTGAGGACTCATATGAGAAGGTTGAGGCTATTTAGATGTAATAAGAGTTAATTTACATATCCAACCTATTTTAAACTACTTGGTTTTCAATTAGCATCATTCCAATGAGGTTGGAAAACATCATAAAAACATTGAAGGCATCAATGAAAAAGGACAAAAGGCTACATGTCTCACTAAATCCTCCATGTCATGAAGTAAGAAAGGTTTAAAACTTCCCATTTTATTTAGGAGGTATTTTACATCTTATGTTAGTTAGTGTTTGATTAATTTTTTTTAGTTTGGTTTGTGTGTGTTCCATAAGTGCTCATGAAGCACATGTGTGTTTTCTTTTGCTTTGTGTGTCTTATTTTATGTGGTTAAGGTAGTCATTGGTTTTGTATTAATTAGAGCTTGTTTTTAGAGTCCTCTTATGGTTTCTAAAAATTTAGATGAATCTCTAAGCCTAATAAAATAATAAGGTTACTAGTATAGTTAGTATAGTAGTCATACTACCCCTATGAGTCATTAATTTGTTGACCAAATTTGACCTTGTAGGTCGAATTGGGGGATATATAGGTAAAAACACTATATTTATATGTTCTAGGAGATCTATATTTTGGTAATAAGGTGTATTATAGGTCATTTTATGGAATTTAATGTCACATTAGCCTTAGTCATTAGTCATTCTAGTCCATTTATCATTTTGGGTCATTTTGAGGTCAAAATAGGGCATTAAATGAGTTATATGGCCTCCTCGGTAAGTTTTAAGCTGTAATAATGGTAATTTCATGTGACATGTGCCATAATAGGTCTTAATAAAATGTCACACTGAAAGGTGGAAGGTTCTTTAGAAGAACATGTCTTTTTCTTGAGAAAAGAGAAGAGTTTGGCACTTGCATGACTTATGGGAGAGTTTTACACATGGGAGAAGGTTTTAATATGACTCTTAAACTTACTTATATCCATTTAAATGCTTAAAACACTATAAATTTCATTTTTTGGTTAAAACCATTCTTCTCCTATTTCACCCTTTTAGGCACATAGAACTAGTCTTTAGATTTGTACTTGTTATGGACAATTGGAGGACTTTCAAGTCAAAATCCATTGGGAGTTGAAATTAAAATTATAGAGATTCATTTATATAACAATATTTTTAATAATGGTGGCATGTGATTTATGAACTATCCTCATGAAGTTGATTGTGTTTTTCTACTTGTTATTTCATGCACCCTATAGGTTTTACTTTGGTTTGACCAATTTCATAAAATCCACTTGATAATGTTGTTTTTTGATGAGGTTCACTCCATCCTAAAATTATTCCAATGCTTATTTTTATATTTCAAAATGTTTTAATAGGTTAAGTACATCAAGGTTACAAGAGAAACATCATTATATGTTGTAGGTAGTTTTTTCACCATTTTCAAGATCGTCAAGTTTTGATCATGGTTTTAGAGGATGGTTATGAGTTAATTATAATTTTTTAAATTTAATATTATCTCTTTACCTTTATAATCTCATCTTTAAAATCATACTCTATGAAGGTACGGTCATAAAACTTCATGTAGCTAGTATTCTTAAAGACTGTCATGCATAATCAGTTTTGAGCTCTGAAAGGTTATAAATCACGTCCATGGAGTTATAAAGAGTACTAAAATGTAAATATATATCTTTAAAACATATAAAATTTATTGATCTTCCATATGGTTCAATAAAATGGGATTTTTATAGTTATGAACAACATTTATACATAGTCATCCATTAGTGAGCATCTCCAAGTGCTTGGAAGAAAATTACACATTAAATAGGATGTGTTTAAATTTTTATTATATCCTTAGAGTATTAATATTCCATTGTAAATAATTTAAATAGGTTTAAAACTCATCAAATTTTCAAAATAATACATCCTTCTAATTTGCTCATCCTTACTACCTGTACAATGAAATGCACACCTACAGGTGACTTGGTAGAGAATTGTAAATGTCATATAAAGGTGTTGAAGCATAATATGTGACCCTATTTAATGTCATAATGTGTGTATGAAACATTTAAAACCTCCTTGAAATTTCAACTACCTTAAAAATATCAAATGACCAATTCTAGGATCAAATCCCCAAAATAGCAAAACATAAGTCCAAGGGTGTTTTGGGAATATCATATAATAAGGTTTAAAAATATTTTTAGGCACTTATGTAACTGAAATTTATAGCCCCTACATGGTAATATTAACTTGAAAAATTATAAGGACAAATGACTAACGTAAGGTAGTTATTAGAAGGCCCAAAGATGCCTCTTGAACCACTGAATTTAGGAAGTATACCTACAAGATTCAGAGATGTAAGATTACCTTTGTCACCCAAAGTTGTAACTTAAACTTTCAACCATAGATTAGTGTTTCCAAATGGTTTAATTTAGTACTTATTACCTAATAAATAATCTAAATTTAATAACATTTTTTTCTTTGAATCTTTCATACACCTACAAGTGTCTTAGGCCTTGAAATACCCACCTATAGTTAAGTAGGCAGACGGTAGGTGAGAAAACAATGTCTAGGTGGTGCTTTAGGAAATATAAGGTTAATAAATGTGTATAAATATGATTTTTTACCTCAAGGATTCAAATTATCTATATTACACACCATTTCCTGGATTAATTACATCTTATATGCACCTATAGGAATAAAAAAATAGGGTTTCATAGTCAGGATTGGGAGAGTTTAGTTGGGTGAATTCTAAGTGCATATGAAAGTTAAAATTGGGTTTAAATAATGAATTAACCTATGAATAATTATTTAAATATAATTATGAACTATATAATCAATTTTCAATGTGAGATAAGCCTATATAAAGCCTTATATGCACTTACAAACAAGTGTTGACTATATGTAGGCAATAAATTAAAACATAGTGTTTAAGTGAGGTCATGGTTTCCCAATTTAAAAAATGGGTATAAAAATGGATTAATTATATTATATGATATAAATAAGTCATATACACTATATTAAAGGTCAAATCATACAACACATATATAAGAGTGGTGTCTTAAGGCCAATACAGTCAGTGTTTGTGCATACAGTCTTGAGGATTCAAGGATGGGAAGGGATATGTAGAAAGTATTAAGTGGTAAAAGGACATGATTAATAATAATTATGAGTATTATATCATCTAAATTATCTTTTAAATTTAAATAATGCATATAAATGGATATGCAACAAAATTAAGTAGTCTACTCTATAACACCCCTACATAGTCTATCTTGAAGCTTGAAGGAGTAGGGAGTATTTTGACCTGATCAGGAGCCCAATTTTGGTTAATATGGTATTAATCACTTTTATAACCCTATAAAATATTAATAATTTCTAATAAATCAAAAGGGAGTGCCATTTATTTTTTCTTAGATAGAGGGCACTTCCTTATAAACAAAACTGGTAAGGTTAGGAGAATAAGGTATAAATATGAAGCTAGAAGATGTATAAACTTTTAAAGGGTTTTAAAAATTTGGATGACACTTATAAAATAATAAAAAATGAATTAAATATTAAGAAATATGAATGGAAATGTCTATACCTACAAAAGTGCAGACAGGTTCATGAGGCATGGTTATTCCTAGAATCCAAAGAAGAGGTCACTTTCACTTCTAGATCTAAGTGAGATTTAAAACTAATTGTATCATGTTTTTATGGTCATATAATATATATAGGAGGATATTTTTTGTAGGTAATCCATATAAAAATTCATTTTAGGCTTCAAGTTGTAGGTAGGCCTATTGAGCATATATAGACCTAAAGCCAAATGGAGAAGCATTTACACTTCTAGCATGAAATATGATTCCTATCCTATTGAATCATGATTATATGGTCATCATAGGTGTTTTAAATCTCTCAATCTTTATAATAATTGTGAGTAACTTATTTTGAGCTCAGAACTAATTTAGACCTATACAAAGTGGAGAATCAAACATGATGGAGAAACTTTGGAGGTTCACATATCTTTAAAAGATTTGTATGGAGGTAAATAAAGTTTTGATGAGTTACATAGGGTCTTTAAAATCACCTTTGTGGTATTATTTTGAGATTTTGATGTTAGACCTTTATGAAAAACACTAAAGGTCAAAACTACTCAAAAGCCTTGCTAAACCCTTACAAAGACTTGGTAAAGTAAATGGTGATGAAAAGCTACCCCAATGGAATAATTTGTCTATAATTATGATTTGGGGTTGTAGAGGACTCTTTCAAGATCCCTCCCATACTTTTGAGTTGTATGAACTTGTATAGAAAGGGTAAAAAACAAGGTATTTCTAAATATTTTGTGTGTTTTGTAGGTTCCATGAGGATCTAAGATATTCCAATCACATGGGAGGGAACATTGATACTTAATCTATCTCCCCATGTCAATTTCATGCCCTATAAAAAATCCTAATTTCCTCAATCAACTACTTCATCTTAGCTACTCAACTCTGACATAGTGGATAACCTAGTGAAAGGGGTGGAAAAATCCAAGTAACATAATTTTAAGGTGTGCCTAATGCCTCTATGGACATGGAGGGTATTGAAAGGTGTCATTCACTCCATCCCATGTATTTTAATGGAACAATAATTCCTTTTTTCAGGCCAAGTGTGTAGGGTACATGAAATATGAGTTTCTTAGACTATAGATGATGATAACTCATTTTGGGAAGGTTCCAGATGACTAAGACTACAAAAAATGCATGGAGAGGTATACATAAAATCCTTCCCCTTCATTCCAATAATCAGACCTATCCATAATAATTTTTGGGACATTTAAATAGGTTAAAATTTTGAAGATAATTTTTTGAGCCAGAATTAGAACTTTCATGCGACTTTATAAGAGTTTAATGACTTGGAGAGCCATTTATTCCTTATAACCTTGCATGGTCTATTATAAACTCCATTTTCATGTAAAAGTAACTAGTTTTCTTAGATTTATAAGTGTAATTGTGACCCTTAGACTTTTTTCTTCTCCTCTCTCTCTTAATTTCTATATGAACTAGGCATTTTGGCCATTGTAACTTATGTTCCTCTTGAGTATGGTGAATCCCTACTCATTTTCATACCATTTGATCAATATTTCATCTTATTTTTAGTTAGAAAGCTTCTTATTATAGGGCATGTGATGTGTTCTAAGAATTTCTAAGGTCGAGTGAGTTAGTATATTCACTAGTGATATTCAAGTCCCATTATATATTCATCATTTCCTAATAAGTGTATGTTTAGTTATTCACTTGGTTTTATGTGTAGCATGAAACTGGTTGGAAGTCATCAACTTATTTGATGTATCACCTTCCTTAGGCTAAATTGCTTTCAATTTTATCTCTCCCTTTCCCCCCTAAAAGTTTTAGTGTAGAATTAATCCAAAGTGTTACATCAAGGGATTTATCCCTACTTATGGATTCAACTCATCCTTAGGATACCCACAAGCCTAGAGGTGTTTCAATTATGCCACTTGAAAGAGGAAAGCTGAGACATCTCCTCAAAGGGTGCAAATCCATGTGTTAGGAAAAAATGTTAAGTGTATATAATATCAAGTGCCTTGTGTAATAAATAATCATGGATAATATAATTTGTATGTACATATGTAATCTCAAACATACTAATTTATAGTGATCATCAAATCATATAACCTATATGTATCGAGATCAAATAAGAATATTTCATAGATGCCTATATGACATGAGTATAAGGAAATACCAACATCCAAACTAAGAATTTATTATGTATCTATGTATGCCTATATCACACTCAAGTAAAATTTTGAAACATATGTGTATGTATTATTAATTGAGTATCCATCCATCAACATGGAATTAGCACATAGATGCTAATGAGCTAATAGAACATGCAAGTGCTAAAAATGTTTTTGGATTTTTTAATCTTTTTTATTTTTTTAATGAGAAAAGAGCATCCTATGATTCCATACAATGGATGGGCATATATGTTACCCCATTGTGAACCTTGAAACCTTAAGTTGTATCTTTGGCATTATTTGCATCATAATTGGATAGGTTGAAAAGGTACATAGAATATTCCTCTTCACATTTTTCATGTGTAGTATAAGTGGTATTATATCATTTTAAATATGTATTAATTTTTATTCATGAGGAAAGTAAATACCATAATAATTTGGATCAATTTTTTATTCCATTTGGTATAGCTGAAGAGTTACTTTTGTAAATGTACATAGAGATACAATAGGCATAATCCAAACCTGTGATTAAATTAAGTTAGGACCAAAAGAAATTGGTAATAGTATATTTCCCAAGGAGTCTTTAAAATCTCATTTATTTTGTAAGTTTTTTGGATTTAAGCCCATTTTTTATAATCATATTACATTTAAATTAGTTTTTGATTTTGTATTATCAATATAATTATGCCAAAAATAATCACCACTCATGTATAAGGTAATTTTAAAATCTTGTTGGCATGGATAATTTTTATATTATTCACTTTGAGATTATTACATAAGACATGGACCTTGGATTAACCCCATCTTAATTACTATTTAAAAGCTGGTCATATAAAGATTAGGGATACCACAATTCTATTCATAATTATCCTGAAGTAAGTTATCTCCATACTTTATGTCATGGATAAATCTTTTATAGTTCGAGGGAGGTATGTTAAATTCATTTGAGTAAGTTATTATGAAGGAAGCAGATCTATGCACATCATTATATAAATGGGTAAATGTTCATATTTTTATTCAATATCATTTCCTTTAATGGGGAAAGATGGACTCTACTAAAGATAAATCACAATTCCAAATCTAAGGGTCTAAATGTTAGCTCATATGATGTACTTTTGAATTAAATGGTATAATATTGAATGGACTCATCATCACATTATTTAAAATTATGAAAATTTTATAATATAAGTTTGGGAACCTTATTTATATTGAAACACATGAATAATGAATCTTCAAATTGTAATAAATCATGTGGGGAACCATTTGGTAAACTATAGAACCAATTTTGAGCCTCATTGGAAATTATCATATAGAAAACTTTTATAAATAGTTTTTTATCTTGTACCCATTAACCAAAATAATTTACACAACTAATCATGTGGTAAAATGGGTTTGTGTGTCTTAAAAAAAAGGTAAATATGGTAATTTAAAATCTTCTAGATAAGGATATTCAATTATACATTTATACAAGAGGTTGATTATTGAATGGGGTAACATGTGCATTATCATTATGGAGATTCATTTGCATTTGGAGTACATAAACTTGATTTTTAAAATCCCCAATAGTGGTCATTATAGACATTAAATATTCTATGGTGATAGAGGTGTTTAACATAGGTGTTATAATTGGTTATAACCCACCACCTATTTTGAATCTAGGAATATGAGTATCATCATCGCTATGTATAACAAGTGTAAGTTCATGATCACTAAATTTAGGAATTTTAGTAATGGTATGGGATATTTGAACTTTGGTAGGTTTGGTATATCATTTTAATAATTTTTACCATTTGAAGAATTTGTTTCATTTTCCTTTTGTAATGGTGTAATGATTTTAAATTTGGAAAATTTTGGTAAAGATATTATATACACATAATATTTTTAAATATTATAAAATATTGACACTTTACATCTTGTAGGAACCCATTGAGATTCACTCTCTCTAAGTGCATGCCATAATGGGTATACCAGGAAAGGGGTGGGTAGACCTTTGGTGCTTTACAAGATTATTGTCCCTTATTACCACATTATTACCAATCCAACTAGTTCTTAAACCCATTCCCTAATATATTACCCCTCCCTTGCACACTCCTCTAGCTGTTTCCTCTTTCCATCCTCCTTTTTTTACCTTAATTACCTTTTTTATAATTGACTATACTAGGTCGACCATAGCTGACCTAGTAATTTTGAGGGTATTTTTCACTTTTTGGGTTTGTTATCCTTTCAACCGACCTAGCTCAGACCTAGTGAATTATCCCTAAAAACATACAAGGTCAACCATGGCCAGCCCTATATAGATGAAATTTTTGAGAGGATTTAGGGAAATATCTACCTATATATATAAGATCATTTATGTCATTATTATGATATGCAATCAAGAGTTATTATTTACTTGTGCTTCTTCGCAATCTTATCTTCCACCATTCTACTTGAAGATTCTTAGTTTATGGTTTTTACTAGGAGAATATATTCTTATGGATAAGTCTTAGATTATTTGGCCTTTCTTAGTGATATTTACAAACCAAAAAAACTTATTTCAAATCCCCTTTGACCAAGGGAGAGATTGAGTCTCAATAGGTTCATATTCAGGTAAGTATATTCTAAATTTGTTATCCTCTCTTTAATAGATATAAGTAGCATAAGTGTTGGCTCAAATAGTATTACTCTTTGTATTCCATGTATTAGCATCTTAATAATACTTATATTAATTGATATTCTCTTATATATATTTGTATTTCTTCTAATCCCTTTATTATGTCATAAGATTTGGTGTGCACTAGATTAGATTTACTTTCTTGTACTCTTTTAGGGTTGTTGTGTGATTGTGTTAGACTATAGCCTTTGGAACCCTATCTCACATGGTGTATTGTGACAAGTGATCTCGTAAATGGGTCTAGTAGATCCCCATATTGGTCATGATCCTAGTTAACAAATGTATCCCCAATCAGAAGTGTAGGTTGCTCTATCTTCTCTAGGATTGATTTATAGACATGATGAATTTTTAATTACATACATTCTAGTGAACTTGATTTGAAACTAACCCTTGTAATAATTATTTCACTTTATTTCATTATTTCTAGCATTATTTTTATCATATATTTGTCATATTGGATCGACTCTATTAACTCAATTCTAATAAATGTATATAGGTTTTTAGGAATAGGTAACTAGATCAACTCAAATGACCCAATGCAGGTTTATAAACTTTCAAATTTCTATTTTATACTACTAGGTTGACCCAATTGACCCTATACACTTTTAGGCATCCATTTTAGCATACTAGGTCAACCTTGGTTGACCATATACATTTTAGGCAATCAACAAGAAGATTATACAAAGCTTGATTGACCTAGTTGACCTAGTTAGTAAAATTTTCAAGTATATTCCAAGGTTATTGATTATCAATATTCATTATCTACATCTCTAATCCACCAAGGTTACTTTATATATCTCTGTCTCATTATTTTATTATCTTTCCTTTCACAGTTTATAGTCTTTAAAATTGCCTATACACAGTCAACTAGATTTACCCTATCAACCCAATTAATTTGTGTTGTTTGAATAACTAAGTTAGCCCTAGCTGACCCTATTCATTTTCATACCTTAGTTCCGCAATATAGGCTCAACCCCATCAACCATGTTCTTTATTTTTTTTATATAGTGTCAACACCATACCTTATTTTAAGTTGGAATTAATCTCTATGTGCTAATAAATAATTCACACCTTTATTTTCTTGTTTCTTTCATGCTTAGACTAGTTCACATAGTCTAATTAAGGGGTTTTTAATTAACCATTTAGTTTCACTATTTATGTTTTATGCACACTAGGCCAAATCACATAATATAAATAAGCATTTTAACATCTGTCTACCCAAGGCTAACCTACTTGGATTTCATCACCAAGGGAAAAGATAACTTAATACTCTAGTCAAGTATAGAACATGGTTAATGGTATATTCTAGGTAAGTACCTGACAACCTTATCACTATAGTGTGTGAAGTGATGGGGTAGGCCCTAATACAAAGCTTGTATCATTACCACTATATTCCCTTTCATCCCAAACTACTCGAAACCATCCTTAGATTGCTATCTAGGGCCTTGATTTACAACCAACTTCCCATCACATTTAAAATTATTTCTTAAATAATCTAATAAAACATCCTAAGTTGACTAATTAGTTATTTCTTTAATTTTTCAAGTTGATTTTTTGATCTTTGCTCAATGTTATGTGTAAAAACTTGCATTAGTTAACATTAGTACAAGGTTTTATTTGTGTGTTTCAATTAGATTGGTCAACATTGATCCAATTGATTATTTATTTCTATTCAACTCTTACTTTCCTTGATTAGCTACAAAAATATTATTGTTTTAGTTTATAACTTGTTATCAAGATTTTATTTTTCCCTGTCTATTGTACTAGGTTGACCCAATTAAACGTGTACCTTTTTCTAGTCTCTATACACTATACAAGATTGACCCAGTCAACCCTATACTATTTACAACCCCTTTTACCTATTTTTCCTACCTTTATTTACTATATAGGATCAACCCAATCGACCCTGTATTGTTTTTAGGCCATGTTTTCTATGTTAGGTTGACCCACTCAACCTTGTATTATTTTATACTTTTCCTGTTCATCAATCTAGTTCCCTATTTTTTTAATTTTGAAATTTTATCATCTCTCTTTAGTCAAAATGAATTCTCATACCAAAATCTTCTGGGATATCTTGAATCCATTAGATACTATATGGGATGTTTATTTATTCCTCTTTTCCTCAGAAGAGCACCATCACTCTTGGGGCACTTCTCTTCCTTCATCCATGAATTGTAACATGGTCAAAATAAAACCTCAAGATGAAGTTGATGGATATGATCCTTTTTAAACTTACCAAGAAATTTCTCATCTTCAAAATATCCAAACTAATGTGGGAGTGATTGATACAATTTTACTTAACAATCCCACTAGTGATCCTTCTAGCAATCCTCCCCCTAACACCAATTTGGGGAGTGCTCCTACCAATACTAAATCACCTCCTAATACACCTCAAATTTTATCCCAGGTCATCATAAAAATGAACATTATGCAAAATACTAACATTAACCAAATGATACAACTTCAACAACATCTAATCAATGTGGCTAATCAAACTCTAACTATGCATCCTCAAGTTAACCCAAATTTCATTCATCCACCTCTTTGAAATGCCTCAGGTAATGTTATTCCTCAACCTATAATGAATAACAATATGATTCAAATTATTCAAAATGAGAATTTATCCCCATTTATTTTATCCATTAATATTGGTAACATATCTCCAACTATATAATATGATGGGACTAAAGACCCTGCTTCATTTCTTAAATCCTTTGGCAACCTTTACAAAGAGTGGATCCAAACTAATACCTTTTCCATAACTAAACTCTTAGTCAAAAAATTTATTGATGATGTATTAGAATGGTATAATCAAATACCCCAACATTCTATTTGGCAAATTGAAGATTTGGTTAATCCTTTAGTTAAAGAGTTTCAAGACAACGATCTTCCCAAAATTTATTTTAGCCACTTCATCGATGCTAATCAATCTCCCACTGAATCAATTCATGACTTTACCAAAATATGGAAATAATTGGCCCATAAAATTTATTATAACATGACTAATGATAACTTATTCAAACTATTTATCACATCTTTGACTCCCACTCTCTAATATAAGGTTTGAACCTTTGCTCCCAAAACACTTAATGAAGATCTTGATTAAACTAAATGTCAAGACTTTATCATGAATCCATTCAAACCTAATCATAAAATTCTTAAATCATATTTATAAACATCTAATTATATCACTAGTGATAATTTGTAAACCAAACAAGGAGTATTTAAGATTGATGTTCCTTCACCTTCTCATACACCTCTTTTAGTTTAGCAAATGAAACAGTTTTTACCACCCTTAAAACCTTTCATTTATCCCAATTCTCCTCCAAAATATTATGAACCCAATCTATTTTTTTGTTTCTATGCCAACATTGGGAATTCTCATTAACCTTGTAAAGGGCTCACTAAATTTTTTGTCTCTTATGTGCTTGGTGATTCATTTAACCATGAAGGTATGATTAATCTTCATCATCAACAGTATAATACTAACTTTCAAAAATTATAAACTTCTAAATATTCCACTTCAAATAACCAAAAATAATCTTCAAGTAATCAGTAAGCTTTTAAGGATGTTTGTGCCATTGACACCGATTATGACCAATACATTAACCATTCTCAATATGTCAACACTACTAAGGTTAATTATCATCATAAACTGGGTCATAAAGATCTTGTTACCAAGCTTAATATCCATCTTTAGAGGAACCACTTCTTAAATATACTACCACTAAAAATCCCAATTTAAAATGACCTAAGTAATAACTTCCTCCTTCTAATCCTCAAACCACTTCTAGTCCTCTAAAGTCTAATTTACCTCCTAAACCTCATGCTAGTTTTTCTAAATCTCATTGGAAGTTTCTTTAAGAACTTAAATCTATGCCTTGTAATTTCCACTTATGTAATTGGTTTGTACTTCACCCTATCATCATAAATTCATTATGAAACAACTTTAAGAGATTGAAAATCTATCTTCCATAGATGAAGAACCACCTTCTATTGATTCTCAACCTAGAAACATCAATACCATTGAAACCATGTGTCATTATTCCAAGCCCTCTATTTAATTTTTTGAAAAGGACATGACCAATGGTGAAATACTTTTTTGTGTTGATGATCTGCCACTCTTTATCAAAATGGCCATTAATACCACTCTTATCCTAAAATTTCTAGTTCATAAAGGTTATGGTATTAATGCCACATCTTTATGGTTTATACAACAACCTGGTTATAACAAGGATCATCTCAACCAAATGTATTTTACGTATCATGGTTTTGATAAGAAAAATAAAAAGCCACTTGGTTATATTTGGATTCCATTAACCATAGGACCTAAGACTGTTTAAACCAAGCTTATGGTCCTTGATCTTCCCTAATCTTATAATATACTGCTTGGTCATCCATGGACTCATCAAATGAGGGCCATTTCTTCTTTCGGTAGTCAATGTATTAAATTATTACATAATGGAAAATGATATAAGCATGAAGTTGGTCATAAACCATAGAGTATCCAACTACCTAATCCTAAATCACAATATTGTGTTCCTATGATTCATGAGATCAATAGTTCTCCTTTACATAAGTTCATTAACATGAATCCTAATTTACAAGTTAATCTTATGGATTTTGATGATGATGATCCCAATGAGTTACAACATACTTGTCATACCACTAAGTTACCTCCATATATTTCATAATAGTTTCCTCCTCTCTTACCAATAGATCATACTATTCCTCTCATAAATGAGATTACTGATTTTCCCCCTCCATGTAATGTTTAGGAGCATTCTCTACTAGAATATGCCTTCACTTGTAATGGTTTTGGAGTGGATAAATTATTTCAAGATCCTCTCATCATGTCTCCTCTTTCATTAAATAATATTGGGATTTCATTCTCTAAAACTTCCCTGGATTCTCAAGTATGTATGATTTCTCCCACATATGAGGACAACTATAACATGGCCCAAGATCAATATAAAGACTTAGATGTCTAGCATTATCAGAAAACCTTATCCCAAATTCATGTTTTTAATCAAGATTTTCATACCATTTCTGTAGATCACACCTTAGATCTTGAGGGTCATGTCCCTCCTATAAATCTTCTTCTTATCAATACTCCTTGGGTGGTAGAATAAATTATTCCTTACAAATATCTAGAAATTCCTACACATCCTTTACCACCTTTGGATCCAACCATTACATCTAATCCTTATTATATCACCAAATCCACCAACACACCAATCTCTCCTACTCCATCTACTTCTTCTACTCTTGAAATTACACTGGATGCCAAGACAACTAATGTTCATCAGACACATTCTAAGTCTGATCATCATGGCAATCAAATTTTAGATCTTGAAGTAGACATTGAGTATTATGGTCTTCTTCCTACCTTTCCTAGTGATGAAGCTATTCTTGAATTACTTTATGCCTGAGAACCTCAACTTCCTTGGAAACATCATAAACTTGGAAATTTCCAAACTAAAACTCTTGGATTCAATAACTTCATTGCTAGCATTAATCCCAAAACAAATACAATTTATGCCTTACTGAATTCACCATACCACTTTGAAGATGACAATGCCATTATTATTGAAGAAATCACTTGTATTGAATATGGCACTACATTTTATCCTTGACCAATTACATTTTCTTGAGAACTCTCACCTTTAGAACATGATAATTTTAGATTATTATTTGATTAATATCATGAGGATTTTTATTGGTCTTAAGAAGACATTATTGTCATTGACCCTAGCATTGTGGTACATAACATCATTACGTATCATGATGCCAAGCTTGTGTGTCAAAAAAAAAGAAAATTTCCACTTGAAGTTTTAACTTATAAGGAAATCATAAAATTACTTGATTCTAAATTCATCAAAATAGTGGATCATTTTGAATGTGTTTCTAACATTTTTCACATTTTAAATAAGGTTAATATGGTCATTCACATTTGTATTGATTTCCACAATCTCAATATTGCTTATCCCAAGTATAACTTCCCTTTACCTTTAATAGATGCCATTATTGATTCCATAACTAGTTATGAAATGTTATCTCCTATGGATGGCTTCTTAGGATACAATTAGATTCATATCACTCCTAAATACCAACATAAGACTACTTTCACCATGGAATGGGTCACCTATTTCTATGTCAAAATGCTTGTTCGGACTTAAAAATTCCATAGCTACTTACCAATGAGTGATGACTTACATATTTCATGATCTCATTCATAAAATTGTTGAAACCTATATGGATGGTATTATTACTAAATCTAAACATTGTAATAATCATATTTCTGATCTCACTATCATCTATGACCATCTTCCTAAATATAAAGTTGGACTTTGATCCTACCAAAACTAGTGTTATCATCAACATACCCATTCTTCATTCTATTCTTAACATTTGTACTTGTTTAGGCAAGCTCAGGTAAATTAGATGATTCATCACCAAAATGGCATATCTAATTCACTATGTTAATTCCCTTCTCAAGAAAGGTACTACTTTAGAATGGATAAATCAATGTCAAAAATACTTTGATAACATGACATATTCATGCTTCATCCACCCACACTTCATCTTCCTTATAATGATAAACCCTTGATTATATATACTTCTTCCACACCTATTTTAGTTGGGATAATGTTTTCCCAACATGATGATATGGGAAGAGAGTATACTATCTACTACACTAGTTGAGACCTCATTGACTATGAAACAAATTATACCAAAATTGAGCGTGATTTCCTCACTATCTATTTTTTAGATAAACATCTTCATCACTATATGATTTACTAAACTACTTATGTCATTGTTCATTTTTACCCTCTTCATCATTTCCTTTCCAAATAATTTCTCCCTAGAGATAGAATTGGAAAATAGATGGTCCTACTTATGGAATTTGACCTTCACATTGTCACTCAAAAAATTATTAAAGGGAAAGTCATAGCTGATCAACTTGCCATAGCTCTCATACCAACCACTTATTCCATTCAAGATGATCTTTTAGATGACAATATCCTTTACATTGAAGGTCTTAATCAAGCTATCTCTCTCAAAGATTACTTTTATAGCTTTACCACCGATCTTGAATCTAATCAACTTGATGAATCTTCCACTCCCTTTGGTACTACTAAACCAAAAGTGGTTATCAAGGAACTCCCTAAAATTAATGTTGAATTGCATGAAGATACTTATACCCTCCACTTTGATGGTTCTAAATGCCTTCAAGGAGCTTGGGTAGGTTGTACTCTCATGAGTCCTCTTGACAAGATCATTCCTTTACATTTTCACTTCACCTTTGATGTCACCAATAATATGGTTGAATACAAAGCTCTTATATTAGGCATGAGATTTGATCTTGATTTAGACATTCAATATCTTCATTCTTTAGGTGATTCTCAACTTATTATCCATCAAGTTACTGGTGATTATCAATGTAAAAGTGAAAAAATCATCACCTATCATCAAATTGTAACCACTCTTACTAAGGAATTTATCTCCTTCACTATTGAAAATATTCCTAGAGATCAGAGTTCCATTACTAATTCTCTTTCCTATTCAACTTCTCTATTTCATCCACATCAAGTCCTTTTCAATCCTTATTTTCTTATACAAATAAGAAAATCCCCATCTTCTACTCAACCACATGATTCACTTATCTGTCATATTGAGGATATTACCATTAGACAAAGCCCATGGTAACAAGATATCATTCAATTATTAGAACACCAAACTTATCCTCCTAATTTATATTCTCATGAAAAAACATGCATTCATAAACAAGCTTTCAAATATTTATTTCAACACAACATCCTTTACTATCATAAAGTTTAATGTACCTTGCTCCATTGTGTTATGAAAGATGAGTTCCTTCCTCTTCTTAAAAAAAACATGGGGTAATCTGTGGTGGTCACTATAGTGTACATGCTATAGCATGTAAATGCCTATGTATGGGTTACTTTTGGCCTACTTTATAAAAGGATGCAATCGAATATGATAAAAAGTGTAATCCTTATCAACTTCACAATGATTTAATCCATTCACCTCCAACCAAACTTCAAACTATCAAATATCTTTGGCCATTTTACACTTGGGGATTTTATCTCATTGGTAAACTTCCTCACTCCCATAATGGGCATGTCTTTATCATCACCACTACCGAGTATTTTACCAAGTGGGTATAAAGTCAAGCCACTTGTTAACATCACTAGTCCTACTATTTCCAAATTTATTCTTAATCAAATTATTTACTACTTTGGCATTCCTCATACCATCATTTTAGACAATGGTGATAACTTCAAAAATAAACATGTTAAACAAGTTTGTGCTAAATTTAAAATAAATCACAAATTTTCCATGCCTTATCATCCATAATACAATGGTCAAGCTGAATTCACTATCAAAATTATCAATAAAATCCTTTAAAATATAATTCATAAAACCCACATAGATTTTCATATTCTTATTTACCCTATACTTTGGGCCTATTAGACTAGCATACACATTGTCACTGGGAAAACTCCATTTTCTCTAGTCTATGGTTTTGAGTCAGTTCTTCCTTTGATCTTCCATCTCTTCATATATCTCTTCATGGCATTATTCCCAATGAAAAATTATGTGAAGCCCACTTTCATGCCCTTAATCTTCTTAAAAAATGTTATCTTTTTTCCATATAAACATAACCACCAATTCCATACTCGTATTGCTTTATAACATACAAACATGTTGAAGTCTGCACATTTAATATTAGTGATCTTGTTATTAAATTAGAATACACTCATAATAAAGAAGGTAAATATTCCTAAAAATAGTGGGGCCTTTATTTATTTAAAGACATTCTTGGTCTAAGCACCTACCATCTTCAAACTAATTAAGGCCATATTTTCAAAGATCCCACCAATGCTCAATTCCTTAAAAATTACTTTACCTAAACATTTCATTCTTATCATGATTTTTATCTACATCTATCTAATTATTTTTTTAGGTTACTTAAGCATGGGTCTCTTCCTCAAAAGAAAATTCCTTCCTTTCACAAACTTTTAGTCCTCATTTTTGGTCTTTTAGTTTCTTGTTTTACCATAGTCTTCTTTATCTTCTTGCATTTTCTCTTGTTTTTTTCAACCCTCAGGTTTTTCTTTTTTAAGTTGATTTTTAAGACCATGGATAGGACCCAAAATTCATCACAAAACAACCATCATTTACTTAAATTTCACTTATTTTTTTCTTGCCAATGTTGTTTTGGCATCCCTTGGGTTTTTATTTTGTGAGTTTATTTATAAGACCACATATAAGACCTGACATCCCTCACAAAATTACCATATCTTTGTTTTGTCTTTTCCTTATTTTATGAAGTTGCAATGTAAGACCATGGATAGGACCTAACCCTCCTCATAAAATTACCATATTTTATATCCTTGTTCTCAAACTTTATCTTTTACTTCTTTTGCTAGATGAAATTTGAGAAAATAATCTATGTTATCATGTTTTCCTCCACTTTGCTCATTCTTATGATAAGGAATCATAATTTAATATCATTGTATCCCTTTTTCCCTTTGTCACATTTTTGTAATTTTAAGTAATTCAAATTTGTTTCATGTGTCATTCCTCTTGATTTCCCCTTTCTTTCACTTCACATTAGATAAAACAAGGTTGAATTTATGATATCACTTTTATTTTACCTAGATTTACAAGACTCTTAGACCCCATGCTATTTAAATTTCTCTTTCTTAGAAACCTTGTCCCAAGTATTCAAATAAAAGTCATCTTTAGCACCCATGCTTGGTCTTTTAAATCTATATGGATAAGGAATATTCAAAATCCATCAAGAAATTTAAAACCCAAAACATTTGAAACAAAAGACAATGATATCTAAAAGGTAACATATAAATATCAAAAGTCATAATAACACCAAAATATGTGATTATAAACACATCTCCTATCTCCAATCAAAGCTCAAACTCCATAGTTGGCCTCAGATAAAGCCAAGGTCCTTTGGGGTATGGTAGTCTAATAGATTGGAATAGGGGAATTCAAAAAATTCTATGGTGTTACCTACTTTCTCATGCATGTACCCAATCTTTTTAGTAAATTGATGACTCTATAAGGGGTCTAGAGGAATGGGGAACATGTCATGGGAAGGTAGGTCCATTTTAATTTTCATGCATATATCCTTTGTGGGATGATATATATACTTAATTTTTTGACCTAATACTTGTGTGGATAAGAAAATTTCTTTAGAGTCCTTAAGTTTAAAATTCCTCTTGTTTTGACAAACCTAATTTGAGTGTCTTGACCTCGATAAATAGTTCCTCTACCTTGGTTTTTCCTTAATTCTCCCCTCCACCCATTTCATTTCCCCCCTTGATAGACAAATTATGATTTCAAATATATTTTTCCCTCTTCTTTAATTCTTTCTTCTTCTCCTCTTAAAAACATACTAGCACTACTTTGTCTTATTTTTATCTATCCTTAGATCAAAATAACATGTTTGAGAAACTATGAATTTCTCCTTTATTTACACCATAAAATTACATTTATACACTTACTTTACTTTCCTTTTACCATGTGTCTTTATTTTTATGTCCTATTACTATGGACACCTGATTTCATACCCTTTTTCCATTGTTGAGTGAGGTTTGCTTGTTGCTTCTCACTCATTAATGTTATTTTCCCTTTTTATGCACCTTTTTCCATTGTTGAGTGAGATGCGGATTGTTACTACTCACTCATCAATGTTGTTTTACCATTTTTGTTTCTTATTTTTACCATTTATTTGTTTTATTTCCATCCTATTTGACATGTATCCTTTCTTTGACTTGGTTATTTTTTTTTTCTTACTCAAGGATAACTTGTTTGACTTTTGTAATCTTTAGTAGCCTTGGATTTTTGGTTACTTGATTTAATCTTTTTTTTTTCCTTGGTCATTTGGTATAACATAGCACTTGTCACCCCATCTTGACAAATTTCTCAAGTATATATTATCCTCATACCACTTATTATCTTATATTTTCTTGTGTTTGTTTGTTTTTTCTCTTTAATTTTACATTATTGGGTTTGTCAAAATCAGTCTCTGCACCCTCCACAATCAAAACTAGCAACACAATAGAAAACCATCCCATGATAAAGGTAACTCAAGGTATGCATCACATTTAATTATTAGCTATTTATTTTTGATCATTTACTTTCAGTCATTTTTGTTTTAAAATACTGTAACTTTTTTGTATCATTAGTGTTATGTGTTACTATGTTCTTTATTGAAGCACCATCCCCTATTGCACCTTAATGACACATGATGAACTTTGAGTGAGGCATATGTATACACATAGTATTTTTAACTTTTATCAAATATTAATGTTTTAAATCTTGAAAGAACATATTGAGACTCAATCTCTCTAAGTGCATGCGCTAAGGGGTACATTAGGAAAGGGTTAGGTATACCTTTGGTGCTTCATAGAATTATTGGCCCTTATTGCCACATTATTACCAATCTAACTAGATCTTAAATCCGTTCCCTAAGATATTACTCCTCCCTTGCACAGTCCTCAAGTCTTTAATTCTTTCCATCCTCCTTTTCTTACATTAAATCACTTAGGATTATTGGTTATACTAGGTCGACCATGGCCGATGTTGTATAGTTTAGGGGTATTTTTCACTTTTTGGGTTTATTAGTCTTTTGGCTGACCTAGCTTAAACCTAGTGAATTGTCCATGAAAACATATAGGGTCAACCATGGCTAACCCTATACATATGATTTTTTAAGGAGGATTTAGGCCAAGATCCACCTACATAAACAAGATAATTTTTTTCATTATTAGGATATGCAATAAAGAGTTATTATTCACTTTCACTTCTTCACAATATGCTCTTCCACCATTCTAATTGAGGATTCTTAGTTTAGGGTTTCTAGTTTGAGAATTTATTCTTATGGATAAGTCTTGAATACTTTGCCATTTTTTAGTGATCCTCACAAACCATACAAATCTTTTACAAATCCCCTTTGTCTAAGGGAGATATTATGTCTTGATGAATTCATATTTAGGTAAGTATATTCTATCTTTTTTATACTCTTTTTAGTAGATAGAAGTAGCATAAGTGTTAGCTCAAATAATATTACTCTTTATATTCCATGTATTTGGGTCTTACTCATACTTAGCTTAATTGAGATTATCTTATACATGTTTTTTTATTATTTCTAATCCCTTTATTGTGTCACAAGCTTTGGTGTGCACTAGATTAGATTTAGTTTCTTGTTTATTAGACTTAAATGAAATAACAAAACTTAGGACTCTTATAGGGTTGTTTCATGATTGTGTTAGACTGTAGGCTTTGGAAGCCTACCTCACATGGTGTATTGTGATAATTAGACCCTAATCAGGTTTAGCATATCCCTATATTGGTCATGTTCCTACTTAATAAATGTATCCCCAATTGGAAGTGTAGGTATGATCTATCTTCTCTGAGCCAAGAATGATTTATAGACATGATGCATTTTGAATTACTTATGGATACCTTTTTTGACTTGGAATTTATTTTAAATGAAGGTATGAAAAATACATCACTCTTGAATAGGGGATATTATTTGTGAATGTATAAATTTTGGGGAATTTAATAAATTTTCATAAAGATATGTCCCCCTTATTAGTTTTTTACACATCAGCCATAAATATTTTTATGTAGTTTTCATAATTTTTGATAGTCAAATAAAGGAATCTCTTGGTCATCTATACCCACTTTTTTGGTAAAATGTATATTCAAGTATTATTTTTAAATCCAAACCCTTACCTATTTATACTTCTATGTTTAAGAGATATATGATGGGTTATACCTTGCTCATGTTTTCCTAATTCTTATCCTTGGTATACATAATTTTATAAGTATCGAATGCCAAAGTCATATAATTGTGGTATATGAATTATGTATAAAGGCTTTGTATCTCATTTAAAATGGATAAAATCATCTCTTGAAGTGGTGGGATCATATACCTAATTACATGGATGATAGCTATAACCATTCAAGGCTTTTATACTACATGCTTTAGCATTTAAAAATATATAAGATTAGTCAATTTTAATTCCTTCTTTGAAGGATAATTTGATACTTTTATAATCATATTCATAAAATCAATACATATAATACATTATAAGAGATATGAATTAAATAAATATTAGGATAAAATATGTAATAAGAATATGATAAGGTATGCTTAGGTAGAATGACATTTAAAGATCAGGTTCACCAAATTTTTAACCTAAAAAAAAACTAGATTAGGGTTATCTAAGGATAAAGGGGTATATATAAATTAAATGTCACAAGGGTTATAATTAGATCTATAACATGATAATTAGATACTAAAGTCAGATATAATCATATATTGAAGTTATTATGTTGAGATAGTCTAGATATGGAAAGTAAAACTATGTTAAATATATAAATGATAAACAAGTGATGTAATTATCTTGTTCTGATCATAGTGTAGTTATATATATAGAATAGTTATAAATTAGGATGGAATTATATTTTGGAACAATCATTACATTATATATTTGACACCCCTAACACTCTGGATAGTAATGTTAGCATGGGTTAGTTGCATCAAAACTACTATCTGAATTTGATGTTAATCTCTTGTATAAAATTTTGAATAGAATAGGATGTGGCCATTTTGATTTTTATGGGTTTTAAATCTCCTTCACTTTGGTTAATTTATATCTAGGTCATGGACAATCATTCCTTGTGAGATGTAAAAACCTTAGTTCTCCAACTTCATAATGACCTTGGGTAAAATGGGTTAGTGGGAACAAGATGTCAAGATGATCCTAAAGACCCCATTATTATTGGAAATTTCATAAATATCCAATACTAAATAATAGTGTCTCAAACTCATGTATTTCTCTTTTACATGTTGGATTTTGTGTGAATCATATAATATGTGCAAAGTAATTACAATAGTAGACTAGCTTGTAAATTTGAAAATTATGATCTTGGGCTACTCCTTTTAGTAATTTAGACCTATATATGTGTTGTACCTATGAATGGTATGGATGTAGGTAATCTTTGTTTAATTTAATTCTTGATAGAGTGCTTCTGATAAGTTGTCATGGTCTCTTTTGGACTTTCTAGGTGAATAATGAGTGAGGGTCGATCTTGTATTTATATCAATCCCTTTTGATTAATAACTTACATTAAATAACTTAGGCTAAACATTAGGATAAATTTCATTTTCAAATTATATGAATTTAGGGCACTAGACACTTACTTTGGGATAAAACATTAACATCAATGCTATTATCTATCCTAGACATTAATGTCAAGGAGTAAGAAAATAGGTACAAGTTTAGAACTTGTAGAGATGGAAGATAACTACATTTTAAGCAATGTGGAAAAGATATAAGACATGTGTCATCAAAATAATACTAGTTGGACTAAAATATATATGCTAAGTGGCATAAAGATAAAGTAGATGTGATACTTTTAGAAGCAGAAAAGGTAAATAATTAAGAGGAACAATAAAGGTATGAATTTACCAAGTGTATAAGACTAATGTGTTATATAATCATATAATATCATCTACACATAATAAAATAACTAGGTATTCTTATTTATAATTCATTTCAATGCAAAAAAATAGCTTTAATTTCTATTTTTAGCATATTTCATCATTTAAATTCAGGATATTGTTTATCTAGGTTTGCAAGTGAATTGGCTTACTATATATTTGTTTATCACCCTTATGCTTATTCATTTATATATTATTAATCTTATGATATATTTACCCATCTCAATTTATGGTTAAACACATTTATCACAAGATTATTACTTGTTCATAAAGCTTAAATAACTTCACATTAGTCTTACACCTCTATATAAGAATTTTAATTGCATCCATGTATGGAGTAATAACATGTCTAGAATGAGAAGGATAATATGAAAAATATGTAGAATGTGGTAATTACATGTGAAGGGTTTCATATAAAATGTGTATTCTCAATATGTCAATAAAATGGATGGAATAACATTTATTATATAATTTTAGTTGTTCTATGGAATATAACTTGAGGATAATTGACAAATAGTTTTTTTACCTACTAATTAACTAATGTGATATGTGTAACCTGAGCCACATAGGCCAGGTAATATATTGGTAACCTAAATTAATCATTTAATTAAGTGTCAACCCAAGGGCATAAGCTTAATATGATGGATTCACTATATGTGCACATTAAATCTTCTAATTTGAATCTTATCAGACTCATGAAAAGGAATTGCATAAAATAAAGTGCTTGTAAAAAATCAAACTTATAGAAGATAAATTAAATGAATGAAATGATTGGATTTGAAAATTCCCTATAATTATTTTGAATCACACAAACTAAATGTAAATACTCACACACACATAAAATATTAACACATAATTATAGAAATAAAACAAATTACTTAATTATACTAATGAGTTAGATATATACTAAAAGTAATCCTAATGGGTCCTTCCTCTCTCATCCTTGAGATTCAATCTTCCTCTTAATAGAAAACATGAGTAACTCAGAATGCTATCTTTATTAAATCATGTATCAATTAAAGATTGCTACAACATATTATAATAACTCTTATTGGATTACTTACTACATTCTACACACTCTTAATCTAAAATAAATTTCTAATTAATTTGACATCTCTTCCATATTATATTTATACAAAAGATGGTGTTTTAAATTTATGGCCTAATTACGAATACAAACAAAACATACTTATAATGAGATTGTTCAACTACATAAATAGAAATTGGTTTTCAAGGTTTAAAATCTATCTAATATAAGTCAGTAATTTTTTTAGGTTATTTGAAACCAAAATTTGTTAGAGATACCTTAACAAAATTAATATTGAATTCAAAGCTTTCTATTCCAACTTGGAAGAGTTTATAGGTAGTGGAAGCCTAGGTGAGTTATAACTTTATTTATTTTTTAGCAGTTATGGGATTTTTGTAGGTCATTAAATATTATGACAGAATGAATTTGTAGTTATATGATCTACATGTTTTTGTTCTTTCTCCTCATTGGTTTTAGGATATGTTTACATAGGATCCTTCAGCTTTAGGATGTACTGAACAAGATCCTTAGGCTATATGATGTATTGAATCATGTTTATTAAAAGAATACTCTTTTTGCCTTTGAAATTTCTCAAACAAATACTATAAGAAATAATCACATAAAAAAATATAATCATAATTAATTTAATCACAAATCAAAATCTCATTATTCTATGAAATATATATATATATAGTCTAATAAAATATACTTTAATCACAAAGAAAAATCTCATTATTCTATTATATATATATATATATATATATATATATATTTCATAGAATAATGAGATTTTTCTTTGTGATTAAAGTATATTGTATTAGACTTATTTTGAGTGGGAATATATAAGGGATAATCTCAAAAAACACATATTAGGATAGGTTAGGGGTAAGTAATATTTTTTCAAAACATGACATTTATGGGGATCATCACATCCCCCAACTTAATTTGTTTCTCTCTGTTCAACAACTATCCTTTGCATTTCTACTACACATACAAATCTAAAGCCCAATGGTTCCCAATAACCACTAGAACTTTCACTATAAAATCCTTACTTTTACTCATATCTTTTCCATCTATTTTTTTCCATGTTGTTATCTAATGATTACTTACCTTCCCAATTTGGTATTAAATACTAGAATGGAAGAGGTTGGAACATAATGTCTAGTAAATTTGGCCCTTTCTTTATAGTAATTTTGATATATGTGTTGACTTTATCAAATTCAAAGGTGAGTATGGCTTCCTTTTCTTTAATTATACAATGAGTTCTCCCCACTTGATTATGTAAGATCTATGTGTGTCTTCCCCTATACAATAATTTTGTTATGTTCATTAGGCGAACCCAATCTTGAATGATTTCTTTAGGAATTTTGGATTCTCCTCTAATTATGAATGTAGTTTATTGTTATTTCTATTTATAATCCACAATTTATTAGCCTATTTTACATTCATTCACCATATAAGAGGAAAATAATTTTAATAAAACATCTCATATATATACATTGGGATTCTAATCTTGGTCATAAGGCACACCATAATTATGAATATAAAACTCACATAACTAGATTTGTGCCTCAACTAGGCTCTTTTTGTGTATATCAAATAAATCTCTAGAATATAATTCTTAACATGGAAGATCACAATAGAGTCTTATAAATTTAAATTTAAGCCATTTATCCTCTAAATATACATAGTATACCTTAGAAATAGGTCTAAAATTGATAATTTGTTCAATCAATTTAACCATTTATTGCATATTATCTTTCAAATTCATCATTTGTTCCTCATTAAATTGATATTTGTTTATTTGTACAACATTTTAATTTTTCAATTATTTAAAATGTCCAACCCATTCCTCTATATATTGGCTCATTCTAGTGGAAAGAGTGAATGGTGCTTTATACCTTTATGTTTGAATGGAAATGGAGCCAAATTCTTTGGTTATAGGTTGGTAATGGACCACCAGTGTTGACTATTCAGGTGCTACAAGTTTGGAATTAGTTTTAACAACTAGGTTTTATAGCTACAAGGTTATTGTTGCTAATATATTCATACCATGGATTTCTTACTCTTTGAGTTTCTTATTCAATAACTCAGTTTATGGTAATCCCAAATCTAGAGTTGAGAATTCTTATTATAAAGATGCTATAGGTACTACATCCTCAATTTATTCCTACATAACTTCATTCACATAATCTTATTATTCTTCCATATCTTATTATGCCTACTATTTTTCCCCATTTAAATGTCTTCCTTCCTTAGTTGAGTATTCCCCATCATCTATATATATCTTATAATCAATATGAGGTATAAATTACTTCACTTCTAGATAATGTGACATTAGTTTCTTTATAGAACCATTCACTATTGTCAATTACTGTGAGTTTTCTCGATGTTGGCTTCTCTACTCTTTTCCTCTCAATCTATGAGATCTACTTTTGTAGATTTGTTTTTAATTTTCCTTCTTATGAGCTATAGTTTTTTGGGACAATATATTCCCTAACTCATCTAATTAATTATATTGAAGGATGAATTTTATTTTTCTCCTTGTAGTCTCCTTACCCCTTGAATATTCTTCTGCAGGATCTTGTGTGGCTGTAGGTTATTATGTAATTGCATCTTTTTCTGTAAGGGGTATTTCCATATCTAATTTTGAGGTTATATCTTCCCTTTATTCTTCTTAAAATTCTTACTCATCCTTTTCTTCTTCCTCAAACTATTCTTTTACTTCTTCCTCAAACTCTTCTTCTGCGTCTTCCTCAAATTCTTCTTCTACTTCCATTTTTGCTATTATAGGCAATTGCAAAAAATCTTAATAACTTAGGTTGGTTCTATTTATATTGAGTCAATCTTGGACTATTTTTTGAATTAGATAGTGGTGGGTAAGCAATTCTATATTACATTTTTTGTTTTCTATAGTATTTCTTCTCATTATGTTAAATAGAAAATTAGGTACATTTATCCTAATTCCATGCCTTAAATGATTCAATTACTTTAAGTGGGTTATATACAACATAAAATCTCTTACTTTATATGGAAAATACCTTCTAATAAAAATAGTTTTTCTAACCCATCCTAGGGTAATGATAGTTAGCTAGTCCATTACTTGGAGGATATTAGGCACTCATTTCCTTGGTAAAAGATTTACCTTTCTACCACTATGTCAAATTTATCTTTCCACAAGTTTCCATCATGGGGTAACACTATTATCCTACTAATGAGTTTCTCTATTATATTATGTAAACCTTTTATAGTTTCCAAATATTTATCTAGTGAACTAGTGAATTTCTCATGTATATTCTGGTCAAATATGATTAATTTTTTAAAATATGTCAATGTAGTCATATAAAATGATAAAAATTGGTTAATTTAGCATGATTAATGACACCCAACCCATAGGTCCCTCTTTATTGCTCTCATGACCCTCATTAAGCTTATTTTCATTGATTCTCAATCATCTGTAGCCTTCTATACTTGATCCCAACTAAGTCAAACTCTTCTTTCCATGACATATCCATCCCCCTAAGTATCATCTACTTAGGAAAATAGCATCACAATTAGACTATAGTACTGGTGCCACTCCTATCCACTTTTAGCACTATTTTCTAAGTCCAATTTTAGGCCTAATGGTCATTTCCTTTTGGTTCCCCATGATTTTCCTTATCAGCCTAACATGAGCACATCCAAACCATGACCAATAGATCCCTATAAAATCCCATTAAAATATCATTTGGAAAGGGTTGGAAAATATTATCAAACAAGCAAGAATACAAGTGAAAACACTAAAGAAATACTCCTTATTTTCTACATACATCCATCCAATATAGTCCTAAGCACATCTAAATCTCTAAACCAATCCCTAACCATCTCAATCACATCTAGTTTATTATTTCTTACATTCTCATTTCAAAATTTCACCAAGCACTTTCAAAGGGAGAACTACATATGGCTTGATCCCTCTTCAGAGTATTGGTATGTAGGTAGCATGCCCGCACATAGGGTGTGAAGCATGCCCAGTGCATCTTACACACACTAACTCTTTTTCCCTATTTGCCAAATTTTTATTCAAGTATATTGAAGGTATTAAAAAAATCATCTCTAAAAGGAGAACTATTGCTAGTGATGCTTCCTAAATTCATAAATAGGGTCACACAGACCTATTAAGGAAAACTCAAAAAACTTAGATCCTTAGGACAATAATGTCAAACAAAGACTATAACCCCGATGACACTCCTATCCACCTTCAGTGCTCCTATCTAATTAGAAAATGAAAGTTAAAATCATATTTACAATAGTGTCTCAAGCTTTCATAGTGAATATCAAACCCTATCTCAGTTGGATCAGCACAGTTTAAGCTAAGTCTTATCTTTTCCCTGTTAGTACTATTTTTAGAAAAGCTCTAATTACAAATAAATTTCAAAAATTAGTACCTTATTTAACGATTACCAATCCAGATGCTTTAACTAAATTATGAATAATATATAAATATTCCCAAAATAGTTAAAACATTTGGTGAACCTGACTTACTTCATTTGCACACAAAAACCCTAGAAACCCTAGGGTAAATTCCTAGATAATTTTTCATGTAATTTTATAATTTTTTACCTAAATATTTAAATTTAAAAATTATCATCAAATTGTAAAATTTATTAGTAAATTTTAAAATATTTTTATTTCAAACCCTAGTTATCTATACTAGGTCATAATATTTTTCTAGAATTTTTCCCATAATTTTTTGATTTTTTACTAGCATATTAAAATAAAAAACCACCTTAAATTTCAAAATTCAATAGTAATTTCTAGATATTTTTATTTTTCAAAACCCTAGTTACATCTTCTATGTCTCTTTAAATCACAAATTTTCTAATAAATTTTTGATTTTTCACTCACATATTGCACTCATAAATTCACTTTAAATTTCAAATTTTTGTAGTGTTTTTCAACATAATCATATTTCAAACCCTGGTTGCATATACTAGGTCACATTTCTTTTTGAGGTATCACCTTATACCTAAATACAGATTTCAAAAATGGATCTCACTTGTTTACAAATTTTTCTTACATTTCTTGCAAATAATGAGACCATCATTGGTCCTATCATGTACATGAATGATAAATTTTATCATATGTTAGTACAAAGATTCATACTCTACAATTCAAGCTTACTCTTTATAATAAAGGATGCTATTACAAAATTTATTGCTAAAAATGCATAAGATTTCAATGTTCATTTTGTGTACTCTCTCTCTCTCACTCATGCAAAATTATTTACAACTCTATTTTGTTAAAAATGTTACCAATGTTATATTATAAGTCAAAATTTTCTATGCATTCATGCACAAATTCATGATTTTTATCTCTCATGTGGAAAAAATTTCAATTTTATCATGCTAAACACATTATAAATGTCATAGTGCATGTCAAATATTCTGATATATTCATGCACAAATTCGTGCTTTCTATCCCCAACTTGCTATCTCTCATGTGGAATACACTTTATAAACATATTTTTATATAACTTATAACTTCAATTACATGCATTTCATCTCACATGTTAAAAATACTTACATACTTAGAAGATCCATCACATAAGCTAACAACCACCTATTAAGTTTTAATGTCATATTTTATGCACAGGAAATAACTTCCTTCTCCTCCTCTCCCCCAAGAGGGTGATAGCTACTTTCCCTCTAACCAAGTCCATGATAACACCCCTCTAAAAGGTGAGGTATAATCTACTATTATTCCTAATGCATAAATTTTGCCTATATCTTCTTCAATCCCTCTTCAACATATGTGATTACATGTTCAATCAAAAGTAACTCGGGTTTGCACTTGTCTAACTCTAAGGGATCAAATCACCTATATGAGCAATATAATTTCAGATTTACAAATGTACAATCAGATATTACATGAAAATATCATGACATTGGAAAATCATATTATAATACAAAAGCCTCAAAGGAACCCTAGTGCCAATCATTTATATGCACCTTCACCTAGTTAATTGGTTGCAAGCAATGTTACATATCAAATCAAGAAATCACAATAAATTACCTCTATAATTAGTGATTCAAAAATCATTCAAAGTTTAAATAAGTTTTAAAGTGAGGTACTAAGAGAAATGATTAAAACTAAGTTGATCAAACTACCTCCTCTACATCTAGTAATAAGTTCCAAATATTATTGTGTATATCATAGAATACATGGGCATCACACAGATTTATGTTAAGCATTGAAAAAACATATACAATAGATAACTACTAATGAGGACCCTATAAAAGGTAAATTAGTTAATAAATCCAAATTGACATAAGAACACATTCACATAGGGTTAAATCCAAAAATAGTATAAAAGTGGTTACCAAAGCATAAATCAGAACAACAAAAGGATCAAAAATAAAAATTAGAGAAACATATAGTAACACAAGTATAGGTAAAGCACAAAAAATATGGAAATCCACTTCTCCAAAATGAGTCTCAACTTTAAAAGTAGTATGGATTTAGTTAAAAATATCTATAATAGTTTGATTATCAAGTTCAAGGGTTGGGAAATCATGATCAAGACATCACACTATTCTAGTAGTTGATAATGTTTGTCAATAAGGTTTGGGATTTATTGAACATCCTATAGTAAAGCATTCACAAACACAATTTATCAAAGGAAAAAATCTAAATACAACAAATGTCAACACTATAATTCCATTGGTCCAAGATCAAGATGATAATGATGAGTAGAACAATCTAGGTTATTATGATTTCCAGATACCTACACTGAAGTCAAATATTCAAAGTCATTTTTGCATTCATTCTCTCATGATTCAAAATCATGCATGATTCCTTTGTTCGACACATGACACCATGATAGGGAATCTCTTTTAATACTAATCAGTTAGCATCATCCCTTCCCAACCTACTTTTACATAGATTTTTTCCAATTTCTTGTACACAATATTTTTTTGATTGATTATACATAGCATATATCAAAAATAACAAAATAATATAAAACATCAAAAATACCAAAAGCATTCAAATAACCTAAAAATACCAAAAATATTTTCAATTTTATGCATTATCCATGCTTTACATTTCTACTATCATGCTAGACTTTCATTTATTGTTTTATGTTATTGTTTGTTTATTTATCTACATTACCATGCTTCACTTGATCTTATTGGAGTGTGTGAAGTGACATCTAGCTCCTTGATTACTTCACTCCACCCATTGAGGGGGCATCCTAATTTTACACTCTAGACACACATTGATATATCTTCCCGTTGGGGGCATCTTCTACATGACTACACCATCTAGGTTATGTCATTCCTACACCACATACTCTAGTTATCATGTTGATGAACATTCTTTACTATCTTACATAGATTACTCTGTAGACACTCATTAGTATATAGAACTTATGTATTTCTTAGCATATACCTAGTCTTGTACTAACATGTGTTGAGTACTTTCATTTCTTGCTTTTATTAGTTAGATGTGATTGTATTTCCATTTCTTACATGATTTCCTTTCTTACTTAGTGTAGCTTGATGTGATTGCATTTCTAAATTCTTTTTTGTCTCCTATATGTGTCTTAAGACATTTACAAATTTCCTTTTCATGTATTATTCTATGTAATTATGACTTTCATGTTGACTTTGCTTCTCCCAAATATATGTGTATGTGGCATTTGAACATGCCTTGTATGTTCTCTTTCCAGTTTGAGTAACATATGACCATTTCCCTTGTTTTCTTGGCCCCTTTACCACTCTTGTATGCTTCTTGATTCTTACCTTATGTGCTTGTTTCTTGATTATTCTTTGATCATTTACAATGCCATGATCCATATCATGCATCATTCATGATTTATTAGATGCTATGATGGACATCATGATCCATCCCTCTAACTAAAAAATAATTATACTTCTAATTTTAGTTCATTACATTACACATGTTATTGCATTTTTATATCTATCTAGGCATAGTCTTATCGATCTAATAAACTCTCAGTACAAACCATGCTATATCTTGTGATATCTTGTCAATTTTCATTGCTATATCAAGTATTTTGTAGCATAACACACTTGGAAAATTCTTTATTTTGAGGGTAGTCATTGTAAGGTATTCATTCCTAAACTCAAGAGAGGGGAAAAAAACAAGGGTTTTATCATAGAGATTAGAGCTCATCTTAGCTTAAAAATATAGTTTTAGAATACTCAAAACAATAACCAGACACTAAACTAGTTAGAATAGACTAGGCAAATAGTCAAAATTCTAGAATATTCATTAGTTTTATCCTAATACAATAGAACCTATGTTAGATAATAGTGAAAGTAATACTACTTTATATTCCTAGCACTCCTATCCAAATAGCAAAAACCATATTTTCAAAAAATAGATAGAAAATAAAGTTTAGTTATAGTTTTATTAGCTATAATTTAGACCAAATTTAGTATTTTTAGTAAATTTTTACTTAGAGAATATAGATATAGGGGGCATCTTACATGACATGATATATTTCACTTCTAGTTTTAGATAAATCAATTGAATATAACTTATATAACAAAATCCATATTTCAGACACTAGTGATTGGGGGTAATGTGTGTGGAAAATTTGTTTTCTTTATAAGTTTAGCATGACCCAGAAATTCTCAATAGTTGTATGCCTTACTCCATCTATAGGTGGCTAGCATCATTTTAGAGTTAGCTTTTGTAGAGGCCTAACTTCTTGAGTTCTCAAGTTCCTAAGTGGCTTTCATATAAGCCTAGTTCACCAATTTTAGAGTGTCCAAGAGTGGCCTAGTTTCTAATATACATTCAACTATCCATGCCAACATTGTTATATTATAGAACATTCATGGGCTCTAGGAGCCATCTCATATGACATAAATTTCATACTAGTATCAGTTCATAGTTTCACTTCATGGGGTAATGATGGATCAAAGGGACTAGCTAGCCTTTGTATTCCTGATTCACCTATTCAGAAGGATTGGACACATAGTCCAAACACTTATTAGTATATGCATGATCATCCTAGATTTACTTAGTAGGTGAGGATGGAGCCAAAGGGCATGTCTTTGAATTCTTAAGCCACTTCTATAGAATTGAGCACATGGCTCCATTTTAAATATTACTCTTGGTTTAGCACACATCCAACATCACCCAACATTACTCAGTAACATAACAAGTTTTGTATTGGTTAATGTACTCAGTGAGGTGTATTCACTCCTTTCTCTTCTTCTCTCTTACTCAAATTTATACATTCTTATTTTAGATATAGCATATCTAGTAAGAATTGATCTACTCTTCATTTTATTTTATAGATTCATACTTCACAACATGCCCTTTCTATTCACACCCAACATCACACAAGCTTCATGAGCTTCACCCATACAAAAAAGTTTAGGTATGTTTTTCTTTTATTCTTTTATCCTAGTATTCACTTTGCTACATCACTAGAATAAAGGGGGGGAAATATAGTCATATAAAATACAAAAATGTATAAGTTGAGCATGACTAATGACACCCAACCCATAGGCCCCTCTTGATTTCTCTCATGAACCTCATTAGTCTTGTTTTCACTAGTTCTTAGTCATCTATAGCCTTCCAAACTTGATCCCAACTAAACTAGATTCCTCTTTCCATGAAATATGTATCCCTCTAGGTATCATTTGCTCAAGATAATAGCACCACACTTGGACTATAGCACTAATGCCACTCTTGCCTAATTTTAACATTATTGTCCAAGTCCATTTTTGACCCTAATGGTCATTTCCTTTTGATTCCCCATGCTTATCCTTGTCATCTTAATGTGAACACATCTAACATATAACCAATAGATTCCTATAAAATCCCATTCAAATATAATTTGGAAAGGGATGGTAAATATTATCAAACAAACAAGAATACAAGTGAAACCACTTAGGTAATTTTCCCTATTCTCTGCATACAACCATCTAATATAGTATTAATCACATATAAATCTCCACACTAGTCCCTAACCATCTCAACCACATCTAGTTTAGAATTTCCTAAATTATCATTTGATAATTACACCAAGCACTTTTAAAGGTAGAACTACATATGTATTGATCCCTCTTTGGAGTATTGGTATGTAGGTAACATGCCCACACATAGGGTGTGAAGCATGTCTAGTGCATCTTACACACACTAGCTATTTTTTCCTATTTGTCAAAGTTTTATTCAAGTACTTTGAAGGTATAAAAACAAAAAAAATCAAATATATATGGAGCACTACTGATAGTGAGGCTTTGTAAATTCATAGACAAGGTCACACAGACCTGCCAAATAAAACCTAGAAAGCTTAGATCCTTAGGACAATAACATTGTATAAGGACTATAGCACTAGTGCCACTCCTATCCACCTTTGGAACTCCTATCAAATTATAAAATGAAAGTCAAAATCCTATTTTCAATAATGTCCCAGGCCTACACAGTGAGTATGAGACCTTGTCTTAATCAGATCAACATAGTTTAAGTCAAGTCTTATTTTCTCCCTCTTATTACTATTTTTAGAAAATATCTAATTAAAACTAAATTTCATAAATCAGTAGCTTATTTAATAAATATTATTTATCGATTATCAATCTAGACCCTTTAACTAAATTAGGAATAATGTACCAATATTCCCAAAATAGCTAAAATAATCAACCACCCTATATTTTGAAAGATTGTCATGACATCTTCTAGTCTAACAGAGGTGTGACACTTACAAGTTCATTAATTACATAATTACCACCCATGATTATTGAGTTATTTGAAGTAAGCTCTTGAATTAGGATTTTGGGAAGGGGGAATGACAATATAGCTACTATACTTGTGTAAGCAAAACTGATAATACAAGGTTTTAGGACTATTAAGCTCAATTCTTGTCTTTTTAAGAATTAAAAAATATTGGAATCCCATATCTTGAGGGGTTTTGTGTGCGATTGGCTTCATCATTATGTAAATTTCCCCCAACTATTGTATCACTTATCCTCGAGTGATTTAAGATTGTGGCATGTGAAATAAATTGGATGGGATGATCAGGAATGGGATATTTTGGTGTTGGGAAGGATTTGACATATTTTTATGAAAAATATAATTAAAAGGGATTACTATGGGGTTATCATAAAAATAATTACTTGATTAATTCATAATGATAACATAATCACTATATAAAAGGAATAATTAAATTAAATTCTTTTTAAAAAGTAACATCAATACTTTAATCATGATTAGTTATTCCATGTGTAGTTGTCAAGAGTGATCATAGATGATGTCATTATGCCATCGTGTAATGATGATGTGGTGACTAAAGATGACATGGATGGTTGAAATGTAAATTAATACAAATGGTTGATGATGATGGAGGATGATGGTATCCATTTGAATGTGGATTAAAGTGGTTAAGGAAGATGGATGGTGCATTGATATGGTCCAATGAAGTGTACCTGTAATAATTAATATAAAAATATTAAAGAGTCTAAATACATAAGGTACATAAAGGACACAATAATTGGCTTGTGTGTCTACTTAATCCTAGGGAAAATAGGTATACAATCCTATAAAAACTAGTAATAGTTGGGTCTATAAATGTTCGTATCATCCTTAGATGAAATGAGTAGTTTGGAGCATGTTGTATAATTAGTACACAAATCCTTCCTATCAATGTGGTGGGAGATAAAAGAAATAGGCCTTGAAATATTTTTTAGTAGTTGTTATGAGGTGAGGGAATGTTTGAACACATCAATTTATATCTTGAAATAATAAAAATTTATTTTATAGTAATATAAATTAATCCTGTAGTATATAAATGAAGCTTATAATAGCAATAATTATTCATATAGCATCCATAACAACTATGTAAGGATTGTGAGTAAAAAATACATTTTTATTACTTTGGAGTCTTCTTTTCTCTTTTTCTAGGGAGTTAAAAAGTTGATTTTCCCTCAAAGGTTGTTTTATATGGATGTTAGCCAGCTAGAAAATTAGTTTTTTAAAAAACTACCATCAATAATGGCCAAAGGTTTTCATTTCTAATTTTTTATGTGTTTTCTAGTTCTCACCAATAATCTATGGATAACTGATCAGTCAAAATTTTATTTAACATGCACCTCACCATATTTCATGATGGTGCTTACTAACAAAACTTGGCTTATTCATAATAGGTCATAAAGAAGGGTTAAAAGATATACCTATCTACTATAGGAATAATTTCATCCTTATTATAATAGAGAGACATCTGATGTTCATTAATAAACTAACAAGTGGAGGTTTCCTTAGAAAAATACTTCTTGTACAAATTGAGTTAATGGTCATTAACAAGTAGATGAAAGTGAACTAGATCAATAGTATATAATTTAATAGCTTTATTATAAAAAAAAATATACTTCATATGACCCACACCATCTACTATATATCTTACCCTTATGATATTTTTAATTGGAATCAAAGAGTAAATCCCAATCCCCTAGATAAAATACATGAGTCTTGATGTGTTTATCATGCCATGAAATTCATTGTTGTTACACAACTTCAGTGTGATGAAATCCATCCTTTAAAATTTTATATACAACATTTAGATAGATGATTTTGTCTTGTTGAACCTATGATATGTCTAGTCTCTATTCAAGTTTTATTCTCAATATTTTATGTTCAAACTCAATTGTAAAAAGAGGCTTCTTACCATCGACCAACTCATAATGGGTAAATCTAGTTTTGATCTTCCATGTAATCCTATATGGATTCATGAAGATGAGTTATCCAGTCTTTCCTATGCACATTGACTATCTTAGTAAGAATATTTTCCAATTCCATATTTGTGAGTTCCATGTATCCATTGGATTGAGGGTGGTAGGGAGTGGATTTATTATTTATGAGTTAATACTATTTGATGAAAATAGTTATGAGATATTATGTAAATTATGGTCCTTAATCTATGAAAATTTATTTTATCACCCCATAAAAAGTGAATATTTACTCATATATAAATTATTCCACCTTTTCATCACTAGCATGGGTTAAGGTTTTCACCTTAGCCCACTTTGTGACAATTTGTTTAGACCAATATGTACTAATTATTTTTGGATTTAGGATCTATATGGCCCACAAAATCAATTCCCCACTTATCAAAAGGCTATAGAACCAACTTAACTTGTAATGTCATATCATCTAAATGTTTGTGTTTTCACATATGTTGGCATGGATCACACCTATAAGTATATATCATGTAATCCTTGTGAAATGTAGGCCAATAGTATCCAATACTGAGGATCTTGATGGTAGTTTTTTGACAATAAAATGACCCCCATAGGGTTAATCATGATAGGATTTAAGTATGTAAAATACCTTGTCCTATCAAATATATCTTCTCATAACTGAATCTGGTCTAGTAATAGAGACATCTACTAATATCCATGAGTAATATATACTTTTTAGGATCAATTGTCACATTTACCTTAGTGAAAAATGTTATGGGATAGATCTTGCATCTAAATACTTAGCAATATCTTAAAACCAAGGTGTTTTATTAGTCATTGTAAAAAGATGTTCATGTAGAAAAGAATCATCAAAAGTAAGGCTTTGATCATTATATTGTAACCAAGATAAAAAGGTATACAAATACTTTGTCTTTACCTAGTCTATCCATAATGGTGATGTCAAATTAATGTATCAAAATAAATCATATAATTATTTTACCTATTACTAAAATCTCATTCAATAAATAATTGATTATTACATGATTGGTGAGAATAAAGACTTGATATATCTAGTAATGTAGTGTCTAAATTTGTTGATTGAATAAACAAAAATAAGAAATTCTCTTTGTTACTATATAGTTGAGTTTATCCCCTTGGAGATTCTTACTAATGAAATAGATGACATAGCTCATAGATTCTTATATCTACCCAAAAACAACTCCTAATGTAATGTCTGATACATTGATATGGTTGTGGAAAGGATTTGTCTAGTTAAGTCCTCTAAGTATGGGAGTTATTGTGAGTAAATATTTGAGTTCTTAAAATGCTTTTTAACAATCATTAGTCTCAACAAAATCAACAATTTTGGAAAGTAAAATAAATAATGGTGTTCATTTTTGGCTAAACTTATTGATGAATTATCTACCATAGCCATCATGTCCTAGAAAAATTATAACACCTCTTAATTTATATGGTGTGGGTAGGTCCTTGACTATGATGATCATATAAAGGACTACTTTTATTCCTAGTGTGGTGTCCTAAAATAATTCCCTCGATCATTAACATGTAACACTTTTCATGGATTAAGGATAATTAGTGATCTTAGCATCATTCAAGGACTTTATCAAGGTTAGTAATAGATTATTCATATACTTTACCATATACTTTAAATTCATCCATATAAATTTATACACATTTATGGTAAAGGTCAAAAAAGATGCTTAGAACAACCTTTTAAAAAGTGGTTGGAGCATTACATAGACTAAATGGTAATAGTGTATATGCATAAGTACTAATAAGAAAAGTGAAATTATTTTTATCTTGATCTCTAAGATTCATATTTATTTGATTATAGTCATTGTATCCATCAAGGAAGGAAAATTACTTATTCCCTATTAATCTATGTAACACTTGATCAATGAATGGAAGGGGAAAATGGTCATTCCTTATGGATATATTTAATTACCTAAAATATATACAATTATATCACTTTCTTCCTTTATTTGGTATAATCATTAAGGTTTATATCTATTGACTATCATAGGTAGGGTAGATGAAACCTACATCTAAATGTGTCTACAATTTAGTTTTAATTGTGTGTTTAACTATAGGTTTTGTTCTATGTTGAGGTTGG